>JABFPB010008332.1:0-10238 GCA_022817645.1 Ceratoteleas bidentatus | reverse complement strand
ATCCAAAAATCATGTTCTCCGAAAAAACGACCTAAGTGCCTTTAAGCCATTATTGCACCCAACGACTCAATTCATTTCAAGGAAGGAATCATATTAAAAAATAACTAATTGTTCTTTTTTTATTTTTATTTTTAATTTTATTTTGTTTAATTAAAATTTTTTTATTATTTTTTTATTTTTTTAAAATTAATTTAATTTAATTTAATTTTAAATTTTTTGTTTAATATGCCTAGCGAAAGTAGGAATATATTGGAATATAAAGGAACCATATATTCCTAATATATTCCCAATTTTTTCAACATATGGAATATATTTCTATTTATTGAAATATTTTGGAAAAATAATTGGGAATATATCGGGAATATATTGGGAATATATTTCTCTTTTTACTAGGGATGCAATTTCTTCGTGAAGAATTGTTATAAGAGATTATTGCTTGTGTAATAAGGATCGGTTACTGTTGGTCTAATTTTGCAGGATAAACAACACGAACGTATGTGTGCAAGACTATATTTGTGACGGCGTGCAAGACTGCGACGATAACCGGGACGAGAATGTGTGTTTGACGTTACAATTTGATAAGAACAAGTAAGCGAAGTGTTTAGTTCCTATATTACGTTCGAATGAAAAATATTTTCATCAGTGCTTTACCTCATAATCGTATTTAATATTTCGATGATATAATATAAAATTGTGATATTTTAGAAGACAAGTCATTATTTTAACAATTATTTTACTATCTTGAAACATTTTGGAAAAACAGAGTTTTTATATCTTTCAACATATCAGTTCCAGGTCACAAACTGCTGTACTAATGCAAACTGCTTTCGGTGTAAAATATCCTCACTGTACAGACAAGCCAGGCACAGACGACGATGCTAAAGCGTACTGCCAAATGTTTGGCTTCAAAATGGGTAAAAATTCGGAAGACCACAAGTTGGGGAGTTTATCTGAAGTGGTACCAAAGATCAACCACTTTACGACTTTCGTGGTCAACGACGACAATACTATAAGCATGCGCAAAAAGGATATTATCGAGCTTGTGAAGCCCGAAAAACCCTGCTACAAAGCAATCATTGAATGCTATGATTCCTAAGCGGAAGAGCAGACTGTGCTAATAAACGAACTGTTAACAACATCGCTGTATATATACTGTAGAAGTCCTAAATATAATTTAATTTGCTTTAAAATGCAGGCTCGAAAAATCGTTTTTTGCATTAAGTAAATACTGATTTTCTTCTAAAGGAAGTAGCTATTATAAACAGGAATCTCGTTGAAATTTTGATGCTTCGATAAAAATCAGTTTTGCAGAAATTGTTGAGCTTTTGCAAAGGGAAATTAGTTCGGAATCGCTAACTTCGAAAATTCTAAATTTGTGTACCCAACCCCTTAAGTTTTTGATTAATTGCAGTTTAGTCTTTCGTTTTTTTCCCACTTTGCAAAAAGACTATCATTTCCACAAAACAATCTCGACAATCTCCTCAAATTTTTTTTCGTGGAGATATTCATGTAACTCTCTTCTGCTTCACTCGCGCGCTCGTCCCTACCAGCAATCGGCTCGAACGTCGCGCGGAAGCTGGCGCCACCTGCTGGCGATGAGAAAGTGCCAAGTGGCAAATCAATACCCGTTACTTTTACTTCGGGCGCATCGTCACTCGTCGTATCTCTCCGTTGTATCGGCGGAAAATTCTGCGTCTTTAACCGTTCGTTCCAGACGACGTTGTTACCGCCTCTCAATGGCCCAATTTTATTTATAATCGACGATGAGGCTGACTCGACGATGTATCCTTCGAACCTTCCTAATAAGAAATAAACTAAATCTACAAA
The DNA here is from genome assembly GCA_022817645.1 of Ceratoteleas bidentatus. Taxonomy (NCBI): domain Eukaryota; kingdom Metazoa; phylum Arthropoda; class Insecta; order Hymenoptera; family Scelionidae; genus Ceratoteleas; species Ceratoteleas bidentatus. The sequence goes on along the minus strand of JABFPB010008332.1, from coordinate 8,411 downwards.
TCCAACTGACTCATTGACTTTTACAGAAAAATTAATTTTTTAATTGGTCCTTGAAGCGAAATTGCGGATGCGGTCATTCGTTGCACAGAATAAGTGTGTTATAAGGAAGGAACTGCTTAGAATGACAGAGACTAATTGGTGGAACTGGGCGTGCGAGAATGCAAGGCGTTTTGTGAAGGAAGGCGAGCTGGCAAGAAAGCACACAGCCGTTTACCTTCAACGGCAGCGACCCCTTGCGCTACATTCTTTCTCCCTTCCGCGACCACAGCCTTTCCTCATCGCGCAATCAAAGGAGCCTTTAAATTCCTATCCCCTGAGTAGAAATCTGCGTGCGGTTCACGCGAGCTTATGATAACTACCTGTTACTGCATCGCCATATGTCTCGCGCCGATCGTTCAGTTTCGTCGCAAATATTCACAAGCATTTTTCGCGTGCCTCGGCGAAATTGGTTTTCACACGGTCAGAAGTGTTTCCGATTCGAGCAGCAATTTTTATCGATCCTGTTCGATTAGAATGCGTTTTTTGAAGCCTTTTGCCGTGACTTGGGGACCCTGTGAAGAAACCTGATATGAGTTCTCATCATATGTAAAATTGACATGATTTCTCATATGAGAACTCACCTCATAGCCATTTCTCAAATGGATTTTTGTGCTTTACCTTCTTTGCACTTTTTGCAAAAAAATAATGTACCATATACGGAATGGGCGATTTCACAGGAGCAAGATAGCACTTCTTCTACTTCAAACTCTTAGCTTCTTAAAAATGGTTTAAAAAGCTACAGCTCCTAAGATTGATAACATTTTTAATTTTCAGTAACTGTCTTCCTCATTTTTTTATTAATGCAAATATCACCTTCTTTCAAAATGGTTTTATCCATTTTGAAAAAAAATTTTAAAATTAAAAAATTAGTTTAAATTAGTTCCAGATAAACAAAGTTTAGCCTGTGAGACAAAACAACCTTAATTAGGGGTCATAAGCACAAAAATAAATAGGCCATATGCACAAATTTTCACAGACCAAAAGCACACAAGATAATTTTGTAATTTTTTTTGCCACCAATTGTGTAAATGTATATGTAATGATCTTGTTGTAGAAATGTATGAATGAAATGTAAATGTATATGTTAATGTCAATGTATTATATATTGTTGTATATAATTGTTATTACATACTTTGTTATATTTTATATTATAAAATATAAATAAAATATGGACTATGAAAAATTAATGAAATATATTGTGTAAAATAATGGCCTATAGCCTTCTCTTTATAACCAACTTATTTTATCACCCACGCATTTGATCACTGTCAAATTATCGAAAAGTCATTTTATTACCAACTCACTTTATCAGTCAATCAACATATTAGGTTACCGACGGAATCGAACCTCGATCGCCGCGTTCGACGCATTCTTAATGACGCGATTCTTGATGCAACGAATGTTGCGTTCTTTGTTGCACGCGTTAGGATGGTATATCACTGCAATGCGTTAGAGTAGTATTTCCGAATTCGTCCTCTTCCTCAATCGTCCGCGAGGCGGCGCGGTGGTAGGCAGAAAGTGATTCTCACCTATCTCTCCGATTTGCATTCTCTTGCTTTGTCACACTTATGGACAAAAGCTCAAGAGGGAGAGCGAACGCAGCATTCGGGCTGCCATTTTCTTCAGTTCTGCTGTATATAGAGTCGGAAACGACCCTACAAGCTTTGCCTCGTCGTGACGCATTGGCGACCCTTGATTTGAAAAGAAACATGAAAATAATACATGCGAATTGCAAGGTAATTACATGCGAATTGCTTGCGAATTGCATACGAATTGCATGTGAATTGCATGCAAAATAAATGGAAACTGCATGCTAAATGCATGAATAATGCATGGGAATGCATGCAAAATGCATTGAAACTTCATTGGAAAATGCATAGATAATGTATGCAAATTGCATGCAAAATTCATGCAAAATGCATGGAACTTCATGAAAAACGCATAAATTTAAAAAGAAACATGAAAAGATTAGTTGCGAATTGCATGCAAAATGCATGCAAATTCCATGCAAAATGCATGCGAATTGCATGCAAACTGCATGCGAATTGCATGCGCAATGCATGCAAAAGTCATGCGAATTGCATGCGAATTCCACGCAAAATGCATGCAAAATGTATCCGAATTGCGTGCGAATTGTATGCAAATTGCATGCGAATATCATGCAAACTGCATGCAAAATGCATGCGAATTGGTTGCAAAATGCATGCGAATTGCATGTAAAATGCATGGACTTTACATGAGCACATTACAAAAATGGTGTCTAATTACTTGTTTTTCATATATAGAGAGGAAAGAATTTTTCCGCTGACATACGTTTTTTTGCAAAATAAGGCATTGCTAATAAACAAATGCCATTAATTTAACGTTCTGCGCCTGCTAGAGAAAAAATCTTTTTTTTACAGACTCTGTGAACAAAGCATAATCTTTGAGCGAAAAAAATGTCGGTTACCTATATTATTGCAAAAGTTATGCAAAGGTTAAGCGTCGCGCCTATACTCTGCCGTCAGCGGCAAGTGAGTCGTGCGCGGGTAACCGCGTGCGTCATGAAGCCGTGACAAGTAGGAGGGTCGCGGCGGTGTGCGCAGAAGGGTCTGGGCGTGAGCCTGCCTGGAGCCGTCGTCGGTGCAGATCTTGGTGGTAGTAGCAAATTCTCCGGCGCACGCCCGTCCGCTCGCAAACTCATTATGAGAACTGCTAAAATAATAGAATGATTGCACATTTTAGACATTTCAGTTATAAATATAATTCAAATGCAATATTTACCGACAAATGTAACATTTGTTATAATAATTGTCGCTATAAAATAAATAACAGTTTTATTTAACAATATTATTATAAACAAAATGTTCAGTCCTGAGAAGACTGAATAGACTTTATACAAAACCGAATAGCAAATACAATAAAATAAGAACAAATATAAATATGAGGAACTAGAATAGAGACACGAATTATACAAAATATGAGAAATATAAAAAGCGCAAAGGATAAAAAAGGTCTATTGAACACATATAATAAACAATTTTTATATTAAACGTACAGGAACACAGCAGGTTTCTTTCTCTTAGAGAGAATTTTTAATAGTTCTGTTTATTTTTAGAAATATTAAAAATACTTCCAAGTACACTGAGAGACGTGTCTGTTATTATTTGTTAGATTTTCTTGCTGCGAAAGCTATAATCGTATAGCTCACTGAGGATATACTTTTTGTCTGTTATATGTAGCTATATTGTATGGCGAATTCAGTTTATTGGATAATTAGCTGTATTGTACTAGAATAAATTGCTATACCGTATGGCATTTTTATTTCAGAGATGTAAGAAAATAATGTTGTCTATACATAGTGAGCAACTCACTTAAGTCAATCACAATGAAACACTCTTTGTTTCATTGTGATTGACTTAAGAAACTGACTATTATTTTCGGTCACTCATCCAAGTACTGATTACGGCCAACGTTGCTTAACTTGAGATCTACCCAAGACCGTCTTGCTACCTGATCTACAGACGGCCACGTAACTTCACTGATTCGTTTTCAGCCTAAAGTAACACAATTCCTTATATTACATTTCAAGCAAAGAAAATAATCCTAGACAAATATCAGTATTTACTTTATGCAAATGTATACTGTAGTAAACAATAATTTGAATAACAATTTTATAATTTTAATGGCTGTTGAATGAATTTCACATTACATATTTTAATTTCTTGAATAAAATATATGTTAACGTAAAGAAATGAGCAATGGTTGATTTATTGTATTCACGTTTTAATAATTAAGTATTGTTTCATTTATATTATTGAAAAATGTTCAAATAAAACAGATGTCTTGTGGTTAGTCAGTGAGGTTTTGTGATAACATATACAAATATTGCACGTTTTCTAAGTTTTCTTGTTACATTTCCGATTTTTTCTTTCATATAATGTAATACGTGTGATTAAATATGCTATACTGTATAGCAAACTTTAAGTATCGAAATATGTGCCACAGCAGTATTGCTTTTCGTAAAAGATTTGAATGTCTTAATATGTGAAACTTCTTGCTCATTTCCTTATAAGTATAGCTGATAATTAAATATTGCAAAGTATATCCCCAGAATAGCGTACGGTATAGCAATATTAATCAGAAGTATGGAAAGTCTTACAATAACATTTCTCTCAGTGTACGGTGTTAAGGTTAACACCTTACATTATGTCGTTTCACTTATCGGGTTAAAATAATGATACATTCGAGTATTTTTAATAGTTCTAAAAATAAATAGAACTACTAAAAATTCTCTCTGTAAGGTGTTAACTTTAACACCTTACATTCACACGACTTTACTGAGATTTTACATTCACACGGCATACACACCTTACAGAAATACGAATTAAAAAAATATTTCTCATATTTTATTATTCGTGTCCCTGTTCTAGAAACTCATATTTATATTTGTTCTTATTTTATTGTATTTGCTACTCGGTTTTGCATGTAGTCTCTGTTCTGACAATAGGGTTCCTATTGTCAGAATATGAATGTCATTGTGACAACAAGATATCTTGCTGTCACAATGACATTCAGAATGAAAATCAGTGTCAGAATGAAAATCAGTTTGCCATAGAATGAAAGTCATGTTGTGAAATAACTGATTTTCTTTCTCTCGCAGAAGGATTCTTGTAGTGACAATAGGACATTTTTAATAGTGTATTATGGGTATTCCCAGGGCTGAACATTTTGTTAAAAATAATATTATTAAATAAAACTGTTAATTATTTTATAGCGACAATTATTATAACAAATGTTACATTTGTCGGTAAATATTTCATTTGAATTCTATTTATAACTGAAATGTCTAAAATGTGCCATCATTCTGTTTTTTAGCAGTTCTCATAATGAGTTTGCGAGCGCCGCGAAACAAAAACATGCATACAGGCGAATGTATTGTTTTATTGTGCACGCGATGACGCGTAAGTTTCGCGACTAGACGCGCATTTCCGTTGAACTCGTCCGTGCCATTGGTCATAGTCTTTTGTTTTTTTCATTCCGCGGTTAGATGCGTCGCTTCATATATGGCAAAGAAAGCGTTCGGCTGGCGAGCGACACGTCCAGACGCAGAAGCGACGCATCTAGCCGCGGAATAGAAAAACAAAACTTACAACCAATCACACTTTCGAGTTGAACGGAATTGCGCGTCTAGTCGCGAAACTTATGCGTCATCGCGCGCAAAATAAAACAGTAAATTCGTCTTAACTTTTGCAATAATATAGGTAACCAAAATGTTTGTCTCTCAAAGATTCTGCTTTGTTCACAGATTCTTTATTTATTTATTTATTTATTGAATTAACGGGTATATTCCCTTTTCTATAACTATGTATATACACAAAATAAAGGTACTAGCATAAATTAATTTAAATAAACTACCGCAATAAATAAGATGGACCACTATGTACAAGGCTAGGACTATATAAAGACGGAGCAAAGTTAGAAACGACTAGACATAACGATGCGTCTGAGCGACGGAAAAGATGTGATGAGAACATTGCATTCGGTTGCGAATGAATTTGCCGTCCAGATTACACGCTGAATGGAATTCGCTCGCACGAGGTTCGTTCGGTAAAATTCAGTCTCGATAGCGGCGGATTTGGGTGGTTCGTGTGGAGACATGAATTATGATCTTGCTCAGGATGAGTGGGGACCGAATAATACCATGTAGCAAATTAAAAAGAAAGGCCATGTCGAAAAATTCGCGTCTGGTAGATAAAGGTTGGAGATCAGCAAGATGAAGAGCAAGATCATAATTGTGCTCATCATAGCACATCGGCCGACCGAGTTTCCACATAAAACAACGAAGAGCGCGATGTTGGATGGACTCCAGAGCCCTCGTTTCGTACTCCGTTTGTGGAGACCACACGACCGACGCATATTCTAGCGTGGGGCGGACTAGTGAGGTGTATAATCGCAAATACGTTACAGGTGATTTAAAACCCTTGCTGTTACGGTTAATGAACCCGAGTGACTGCAAGGCCCTGGACTTGATGTCAGACACATGAAGGTGAATGGTACCATCATCCGAATAGCGGACCCCCAGGTCCCTCACATCCGACCCGACCGTTATGGCCTCGCCTCCAAATCTGTAGTCAAAGATCAGCTTGGAACGGCGACGGGAATACCGCAAAACCCGGCACTTGGGCACGCTGAGCTGCAAGTCGTTGTTCTCACACCAGTGATGCAGATTATCCAAATCGGAATGCAAGATGATTGCGTCCTGAAGAGTTGAGATGGAATGGTAAATCTTAGCATCATCAGCAAACAACATCGAATGACCGAACCTAAGAGACTTAGGTAAGTCATTGATAAAGATGTTAAACAGCAGCGGACCCCAGTGCGAGCCCTGGGGCACCCCCGAGTTCGACACGAAGCTCGATGTGGCAAGATCGCCACATCGGATGACTTAGTTACGTTGACTTAGATAGGAGGACAGTCAGTCCAGAAGGGTGCAGTGGATACCAATGCTGTGCAGCTTTGACAGAAGAACAGAATGTCCCACCCGATCGAAGGCTTTAGCAAAGTCGGTGTAAATTACATCGACTTGCATGCCACGATCAAGGTTGGAAAATAAATAGTCATTAAAAATGACCAAATTAGATGTTGTAGATTTGCCGCCGCGAAAACCATGTTGTTCCTCTGCCAAACCACCGTCCAGTAGCAACGTAAGGTGTTTCGTCACTAGCTTTTCAAGAAGCTTCGGTATTGCGTTAATAATTGCAATAGGACGGTAGTTTTTCACATTACTGCTGTCACCGCACTTGTGGATTGGAATCACTAAGCTCGACTTCCAGCACGATGGAAAAATTCTGGATGAAAGGGACTTGTTGAAGATGGCAGCAAGTGGTCCGCAAATTCCAAATCTGGCATGTTTAAGAAAAAAGTTAGAGATACCATCGAGTCCAGGGCCTGCATTCCAGATACCATCGAGTCCAGGACCTGTTGACGCCGAACGATTTTGAGTTTTGAGCAAAAAGTCAATGGAAATCGGGGGGTAGTGTGAGTCGATAGGCAGATGGTGAGAAAATTCGCGAGATAGTGTAGTCGTACAATGAGATGAAAAAACCAAATCAAGGACATAGCCGTTTGGATTGGCAACATGATTATGTTGGGTCAACGCATAGAGATTTGCAAGGTCGCATAAAACTGACGCCGCGATTCCTGAGGAGGACAAGGTGGTATGTGCCGTCGCAAAACTCTGAACGCCAGTTGACGGATCCCAGTAAACGCGTGGCAGGTTGAAATCCCCCAACAGAACTATTTCGGACTCCGGGTAAAGCTCATAAAAATGATCGAGCGAAAGGCTCAAGTCGCGATATATCTGGGGGTCGGATGCCGGTTGTATATAAGCTGCGCCGAGTAGAAGTGCCTTGCTGCCAAAATCGCAGCGTAAAAGGAAGTATTCAATTGGCAAATTCAGTGGCAACAACTCACGGCACTGGCACATTTTTTTTCGTAATTAGAACCCCGCCACCCCTGCGATCAGGTCGATCACGCCTAAAAACGGTGTAATCATAAAGTCCGAGCTCGCTGTCGGATATCGCATCGTGCAACCAGATCTCGACTAAAACAATAATATCGAAATCAGAATTAAGAGCAAAAAGGCGTAAGAGGTCGAGCTTCGTGCAAAGACCGCGAACATTTTGATAAAAAATCGATACGGACTGCTCATTATTGGTTGCGGAATATACGCAGCTCACGCGTTTTTTTTCAACAATGGTAGGGACTTCCTTGATGTAACGCATTGTAAGATTGCGCTCGCCTCGCTCGATACGACGATTTAATTCTAAGCGCAAGTTCGCGCGGTATTTCCTCTGAGCGATGGTCAAATGGTTATGAACATAGTAACTAACTGTAGCAAAATGTTGACGGTTCTTGAGGACTAAGAGTCCATCTTCGCGTGAATTAAAGAATAATTTCAATGCACGAGGTCTGTCGTTCGAACGAGTGCCCAGTCGGGTAGCCGAAAGGGCCAGTTTGCAGGGTGCAGAATTTGCGAGTAACGAGTTAACTACAGTTAAGTCGTCACTCGACGCGTCCGATTCTGGGATACCCGAAAGTATTACGTTAGACGCACGCTGACGACGGTCCTCAAATTCGACATACAATTCTTGCACAGACTCGGCGGGCAGATCGGATGACGTGGGCTTATTTTCGATGACAGAAAGTCGCGCCTCGAAATCAGCAATTTTGTTGGTAAGCAACGCGATTTCGCACTTCATCTCGGAGACGGAGTCTCTCAGCATCGCGGCGATGTCATTCATCAGCTTATCGAGTAGGGATGGGCGATTTAATCGCAATTAATCGATTAATCGATTATTTACTCCAATTAATCGATTAAAAAGCATCGA
>JABFPB010008331.1:0-10236 GCA_022817645.1 Ceratoteleas bidentatus | reverse complement strand
TAACCGTAATATGACGACGCTATATTGTTCCTTGGCGGTCACAGATTCAGGAGCAAGTGGAGTTTTTGAATTTGGACAATTTACCTTGATGGGATGATGAATCGAAAAATTTTTAAAAACTCAATCGAGTTTTGATCCTGAAAAATCTGAACATAACAGTAATATGACGACGCTATATTGTTCCTTGGCTGTCACAGATTCAGGAGCAAGTGGAGTTTTTAAATTTGTACAATTTACCTCGCTAGGATGATGAATCGAAAAATTTTCGAAAAGTCAATCGAGTTTTGCTCCTGACAAATCTGAACATAACCGTAGTATGATGACGTTATATTGTTCCTTGGCGGACACAGATTCAGGAGCAAGTGGAGTTTTTGAATTTGGACAATTTACCTCGCTGGGATGATGAATCGAAAAATTTTCGAAAAGTCAATCGAATTTTGCTCCTGACAAATCTGAACATAACCGTAATATGACGACGCTATATTGTTCCTTGGCGGTCAGAGATTCAGGAGCAAGTGGAGTTTTTGAATTTGGACAATTTACCTCGATGGGATGATGAATCGAAAAATTTTCTGCCAAAAAAATTGGCTGCGATTACGCAAATTGGCAAAAAGCTAGGTTTTGCAAGGTTTTGCAAAAAACCTTCGTTTTTTGCAAAACCTTGCAAACTTGCAATAAACGGTTCGCAATAAAAATGCAAATGTTGGCTGCGAGGTTAGGTAATGTTGAGTTCGCGATATGCATACAATCGCGAGTGTTTGAATGGAGCAACTTTTAATGACAGACCGAAATCAGCGACGAACAGATACTGCGAATAAAAGCTGTATCGATGACCGACTGAACGATTCCGAGCGAATCGTTTCGGAATATTCATGACCGCGGATCAGTCGTTTGGAAGTGTATTCAAAGTACGGAGTGCAGTCGGAATAACGACTGTTCGTTTATGAGGTTTGGCGATTTAAGGAGCTTGGTTTATGGGGTCATTTCTAACATTTCGTTTTATGTGAAACTGAAAATGTTCTCTCTTTTGGAAAGAAATATTAGATTAGGATATTGCTTTGGGTTGATGATGGGTTTTAAAGGGTATGAGTCTTAAATTGAGGATCTTGTCTTAAATCTTGCAAATATTCTTATTTTTATATTGCTTTTCGAGAAAATTAATTCTGAAGCTGCCACAAGGAAGTTTGTGTTAAAATGAACTAGTTCGCCATTGATTTACTGGAAAATGAATGAAATTTGAATTCACTGTCAAAAATTAAAAGAAATTAATTTTTTAGTGTTTAAATAATTGTTTAAAATCATTTTTATTATACAATTTTTATTACAAAAAGAATGTGCATAATAGCTTCTGAATTGAAACGTTTTTATCCTCATTTTAAGACTTTTTACAGGCTTTTAAATACATTTTATATATATCTTATTATAATAAGATAGAGAGTAAGACGTGAGAAGAGTCTTAAATTAAGACACTAAATGTATTAATTAAGATGTTTGAATTTGCAGAGTTTTTCCAGCGATTTCTTTTAAAAAATCAACCTTTTAAGCCAACCACCTTAATTTCAAATTTAATCTGACTGCCTCGTTAGATCGCAAGTTTCAGTGTAAGACAATTCAAATGGCTCGTTTTCGGGACAATGGGACTGCGTCATGAAATACTCGTTCCGCTAATTCGAGCGTTATTTTGCGAGGTCCGCGTTTTTATAGTCAGTGACGTCGACTTTTTTCATAAATTCGGAAAGCGAAGGAATTTTCAAAAAAAAAAGAAAAAGACTTTGGGAAAAGCAAAATTTGAGGGGCTGACTTTCGTCAGTTTTGCTAATTTGACAAGATTCGTTAGTTTTGTCGGCCTGATAGTTAGAATTCCAAGTTCATTTGTTAGTTCGAAACAGTTTTCGTTTTTTTATGTAGATGTTTGAAGAACTTTTTAAAAAAAGAAGGGTTTAACGAAGTGACTTTCGTCAGTTTTCTAGTTGACTGAGTTTTGTTAGTTTTGTCGATTTTAATACTTTTAGTTCTAAGTTAATTTTAAGTTTGACACATATTCGTTTGTTATACAAAAATGTAGTTAAAATTCCTTATAAACAGCAAATGTGGAAGAAGTTATTCAGAATTAAAAATAAATCATAAACAATAAAAAATTGCATAAAAATTTCGTTTTTCTAAAAATTCTATAATTCGACTATTGACAATTAATTTCTTAACATTTGACAACTGAATTAGATATCGATATTTTTATAAATATATTATATTCCAGCAATCCAAAATAGATTTTTTTTATACCTCATCTAAACATCGAATATTTGCTGATTCTTTATAATAAATTGTTAATAATAACACATTTTCTTACGTTCAAAAATGCAAGACAATTCCCAAAATACCGAAATTTTTCCACTTTACTAAAAATTGTTAAACTCAATACACATAAACAAATTGTTTAAAAAAATTTTTTTCTAAAATGAATTCCGAATCATTTTCATAGCCCAACGTATCAGTTTTCGAAAAAAAGAAAAAATAAAAGACCGAAAAAACAGGAAAACTTTATTCGCCGGAGTATTCCCTAACTGGATTGTATACTTGTTAAGGCAACACAACTTTTTCCTATTCGATCAATCGATCGGACTGCGCCGGCCAAAAGTTTCGGCTTCCCTAATTTAATCAATTCACGCGACCGAAGAAATTTGTTACCCTCCGAACAAAAAGCGTCCGCCGAAAAGAACCAGTTCCGACCAAATAATGGCATATTTATGCAACGTTGTTTTTCCCGAAAAAACAACCTTTTTTCGCCTTTTTTCTCCAACTTCCGCGCTTTTCAACTCGATCCAACATTCAGCGCGTTTCTCGGTTTTAATTACCGTTCGCAACGATTTGAATAGGGAAAAGATAAACAACTTGCGAGTGCAATGAAATGATTTCGGAACGAGAAACAAGTTATTCGAAACCCCTTTCTTACGCGAGAAAACAAAATTTGCAGCCTCCACGACGACTCGGGACAGATTTATAGAAAAATGTGTTGGCTATACGCTGCTAAATCAACAGTCGCGGCACGTTTATAGTCCGCTGCTTCGCTGCAATAATATTCGTCCCGAAGACGAAGATATGCCGCAATCAAAGTCGCGGATTCGGATTTAAATTTACTTTACGGCAAAGCCCAGAATTCGAGCCAAGACAATTAAAATCAAATTGAGAAATGTCGTTTTTAAAGTGGAAAGTCGAAAATTTTTATAGTTGGAATTGGACTTAAATAGAAGTACAGAAATTGGAATTTTGACTTTCAGATTGTGCAAACTTTTTGAAGTTGCAGTAAAATTTGGAGTAGGAAAAGATTAATTCGTTCAAAGAAAATTTTGGAATTTATTTATATTTTATACATAAGGGCAACGCTATTTGCACCGTAGAGTAAACGAAAGTAAATTGAGTAAATGAGTGAGTAAACGAGAGTAAACGAAAGTAAATTGAGTAAATGTGTAAGTAAACGAGAGTAAATGAGAGTAAACGAGAGGAAACGAGAGGAAACGAGAGTAAACGAGAGGAAACGAGAGTAAACGAGAGTAAATTGAGTAAATGAAAGAGTAAATAAGAGTAAACGAGAGTAAATTGAGTAAATGAGTAAGTAAACGAGAGTAAATGAGAGCACACGAGAGTAAATTGAGTAAATGAGAGTAAACGAGAGTAAATGAAAGTAAATTTAGTAAATGTGTAAGTAAATGAGAATAAATGAGAGTAAACGAGAGTAAACGAGAGGAAACGAGAGTAAACAAGATTAAATTGAGTAAATGAAGGAGTAAATGAGAGTAAACAAGAGTAAATTGAGTAAATGTGTAAGTAAACGAGAGTAAACAAGAGTAAATTGAGTAAATGAAGGAGTAAATGAGAGTAAACGAGAGTAAACAAGAGTAAATTGAGTAAATGAGTGAATAAACGACAGTAAATTGAGAAAATGAGGGAGTAAACGAGAGTAAACTGATTAACTCAGGGAATAAACGAGAGTAAATGCGAGTTAACGAGATTAAATAAGAGTAAACAATAATACTCTAGAGTAAAAAGCTTTGAAAAACTAATTTAACTACCTTGGGACTCTTGTATATTCCAGTTGGTATCATTAAAAAAAACTAAAAATAAAAAGTTGTTTCTAAACTAACTAATTTCGCTCTCTGTTACGTGTTGGACATTTTTTAACAAAAATTTTTCATTTACTCTCGTTTACTCTCGTTTAATCTCGTTTATTCTTTTTTACTCTCGTTTACTCTAATCCACTCTTTCTTATAAAATATTTATTCATATAAAAAACAATTTTCTTTAAAATCGAAATGTTTTTTGAATAAATGAACGTTTTCTTTTCGTTAAACAATTTTATTGTAGACTTTATTTTGAAGAAACTTCTGCTGAATGATATATGCACGCAAACGAAGTTATCCCTATTTTGACGCACGCGATTTCGAAAGTCCAACTTTCCCAAAGCAGTCTCCTAAAATCTGGTTTCGCAATTTTACAGATTTCTAGTTTGCAGCAGAAGCTGCTTCGCACTCGGCTAAACTTGTTTTGCATTCAGTACCCCACCCGGCAAGTGCACTTTTGCATCGCGTCACATGTCAAAAATTAGCTCAAAACAGAGTCGAGAACTTGCAGCGTTTATCAAAAATAGACACTTGTCATAACAGCTCAAAAAGGTCCAGTTTGTTGCGATAATAGTGCTATTTTCGAAAATAGATTCGGACTAATTTTGTCGAAAAATATTTGGTTAACAAACTGAAACTGATAGATGTCCGAGAATATAAAAAACAAAAACTATTTTGTAAGAAAGAATCTGGAAATGCAGAAAAAATGCAGAAAATGATTTAAAAAAAATGCAATATTCCTATTTGTATGATAATAATTTTATTAGGATTCTTTTAAATATTGACAAATGAAATTATTCTCAACAAAAGTGAAATTATAACCTTATTAGAATTTTTTCAAAGATTTCCAGAAAAATGGATTTTTATAAATAATCCAATTTGTTTTAAAAATATTTTCATAACTACCAATATTTAAAATACAAAAAAAGCCTAAAAATATCAAACTCGGACATTTCCAGAGAGTAAACGAGAGTAAACGAGAGTAAATTGAGTAAACGAAGGAGTAAATGAGAGTAAACTGAGTAAATGAAGGAGTAAATGAGAGTAAACGAGAGTAAACGAGAGTAAATTGAGTAAATGAAGGAGTAAATGAAAGTAAACGAGAGTAAACGAGAGTAAATTGAGTAAATGAAGGAGTAAATGAGAGTAAACTGAGTAAATGAAGGAGTAAACGAGAGTAAACGAGAGTAAACTTTCGCGGCCATTTTTCACGATTTTCAGACAAGTTAATCTGAAAAATAGGCAAATTGAATAATGGTCGGTGAACTAATTCGTGACAGAAATGAAAATCGCAAGTTTAGGATGCAATCCCGAGTAATTGCTCTGGCGCGATTCGCTGGTGAAATCAATATTGTTTTATAACGAAGTTGCGCACAATGTGGAACTCAATTGTGCCGCGAAAACTATTTAGCGAGGAGCATCGTGTTTTGTAGGGAAGCGTTATGCTTAACAATTCGTCAACTATTTTGCGGAGGAGTGAAATTTTTGAAGGGGTGTAAAACAACACCGGAGAAAAACTAGAAAAAAGTGAAGACAACATATAGCAAATATGCTCTCACAATAGAAAATCAATAGCACAATTTATAAAATCGAGTAAAACATTTTTTTAATTTCATTTTTTTTAATATTCAAATTGAATTTTTAAAACTGGAAAACGAGATTTTTTATTTTTGAAAATGTCAAAATTTATATTGTAAATTATAAGAGAATAGCAGAAATGTTATTGCTGTATTAAATAAATTAACCTAACATATCTAAAAAGTTATTACGTTTGGTTTTTAGGTTATAATGGTTTTAGGTTATATCCTGTACTTTCCAATTAAGAAAAAATTACTTAAATTTTCATAATTATTGTTAAGATATTTTCTATTTGAAATAAAATAAAAAGTTTATTAAAATAAATATATACAATGAAATAATGTTATTTATCTTTGAATCGTCAATAACCTCAAAATATTTACATCATTTTTTTTTATTTTCTAACCCCAAATTAAATTTTCTGCTAATTATATTCAAATTAAAAAATATTATTTGAAGATTTCCATAAGACGAAGTATTCCTGCAAATAAAAAAAATGTCCAAAATTAAAATAATGTCCCAAAAGCTTGTTTTCATCTTCATTGAATTAGTATATTGAAAGTATATTGAGTTCATTCTTAAAAAGTTCATAAAATTCCAAATATTTTCTTGTTATTAAAAGTTAATTCGCAGCATAATTACGTGACTTACATCAATAAACTGGAATTACCGCTGCACCCAGGGACGAGTAGACTCGAGTAAATTCTATAAGTTAATGCACATATGACATTATCCCATCGAGCGACGCTTAAGCTCGGAAATAAATCGAACTCTTTCGCGACCAGAAGCGTCTGCTTTTTCAAAATTTCAAAACGTCGACTAACCTAGAAAAAAGGTTAGTCGACTCCGATTATTCATCCACTTAGGAATTTCTCGTCGAGAAATTGCCGGCCAGAGTACATTTTTTCATTTATTTATTATTTATTGTTATCATTATTGTGTGCGCCGATCTTATCATGAAAAAAGTTCGCGCGGAATTGCAGCAACAATGTTTCTCCTCGTTACGAGAGATTGTTTGAACGCCCAAGGATGCTGTAAAAATGTGATTATGATATTGCAGATGCTCAGCAGCGTTTATGGCAATTAAAAATACGAAAAAACGAAAAAAAAAACGAGTATATGGTGAAAATGCAGAGGATTCAAGGATGCTTTTTTCCGGCGGAGGAAATCGACATATGGAATGAAAAGCAAATTTTTTCGACCGAGTTGAAACGTTCTGTGGAAAGCGTTGCGAAAGGTTTTTAATAGGTTTCGCATTTTTCGTAAGACGGTACGATTACGAAAAAGGACATACATTCTTCATAAAATTAGTGGACATTGAACTGGAATTTTTTACGGTGAAATGGTTTCGAAAACGGAATTTATTGAATTTGTCGAATTTTCGAAGTATGGATTATAGTAATATAATTACCTCTAATTTTTTATAAATATCCGCATTTAATTTCCAAATACTAAATTTAGAGCTGTGAACTGTAAATAAAAAAAATTTGTTAACACGATTTTGTTATTTATCCATGATTTTAACAAAAGTAACAAAAGTAATTCTAAACTTAGAACATTAAATTCTGACATTAAAATTTAAAATTCTAAATTAGAAAAATTCGAACTTCGAAGAATCCAAAATTTGAATAATCCGAAATTCGAATAATTCGAAGTTCAAATGTTTCGTTACGAACTCTTCACGAATTTAAAAAATTCGAAAATTTCCAACTTCGGATTAAATTTTATTTTTTTAAATTCAATTTTATTTTTCCAAGATTCCAAAAGAATCTTGGAAAATATCCATAACTGAATCGTTTCCACCAACTTGTCGCTGCCTTTAACCATTCATTGCAAAATCCGCTATTTATAGAATAATTGCTGCCCCGATAAGTCCGTTCGGAAATGTATTTCTGGCGAAGATCAGTCAATGACGAGTCTAAGATATTGTCAAATAAAAGTTTCGCATTTTTCGCCTTGTTTGCGAAGATGTCGTCGATTGCTCGAATAATTACGGAATTTAAATGACACTACAAATTTTTTTTTCGTTCCCCTGACCGGTATAGGAAAACGCTCATTATTTAACGCCACTAAAACTTTTCTTTTCATTTTCTTTCTTAATTGAATTCGTACGCAGATCGGACGACTTATTCATCGCGTCATTTCGTTCGCGTAATTACCCACAAAAAGATAACTCCTCGCTGTCGAATAGATGCTCATTTCAATAATTTAAAGGCGCGGTTGTAATTGCGGTTGTTGTTCGATTGTTTATTGAAGTTTGTTGAAGTTTGAGATGAGGACATAAATGCGACATATGCGACATATATTCGACATAAATGTGACATAAATGCGACATAAATGCGACATAAATGCGACATAAATGCGACATGTATGCGAGATACATGTGACATAAATGCGACATAAATGCAACACATATGCGACATAAATGCAACACATATGCGACATAAATGAAACACATATGCGACATAAATGCAACACATATACGACATAAATGCGACATAACTTCCGCACATATGTGATATATGTGTGTAAGATTCGCAACATATATGCGATATATATGTGACATATATGTGACACACGTGCGAAATATATATGCCATACTTACGACATATATCTGAGATACATGCGACATATATATGACATATATTCGGCATATGAGTTCCCATAAAAATGTTTATATGGGTAAATTCGATATTTTGATGATGTCAAAGGTCGAAACTCATAATATATGTAAACCTTAAAACGATGTAAAACAATATTAAACATAACATACATGGAAATTGTTGAAAATAAATATATGGCCTTATGTTTCGCATTGAAAATAATGCGTACTGGAAAATAAATTATATAAGCCAAAAAAAGGAACGACCGAATCTCCGGTCGTTCGCGGGAAGCCAAGTATAAAACGAAACGTGACAAATGCTAAATGACGCGAGAATCTAACGAATTAATGGGGAAAATAAAAAAACGACGAAAAAGCGAAGGAATGAAATCAAACGGAAAGTGATACGAAAAGTGGGTCGGTTCGGTCCATTCATAAAATGATTCGGATGTGCCGCGGTAAATGTCGTAAACGTAATCCAACGAAATGTAATTGCTGGTGAAACCATGTTTAATTGCACATAAATAAGTGATTTATTTGAACCGCGTTGTAAATCGATTTGAAAAACGATGTTAACAGGTTTCTCTTTTCTTCTACACGTGTTTTAGGATAATACAAAAATAATACAAAAGCCGTCGAGTCGACGCAGCATATTCTGAAATATGCTAAACTACGTATATTTGCAATGCAATTTGAGAGTCATCTTTCGATTCTGGTTATGAAACTTGAGAGCTAATGTCGAATAACTTGTTACAGTCGAAATCTCCACTCGATTACTAAATTTTTTTTACATTCGCCATAAATAATAAATAAAAAATAAAAGCGTTTTAAATAGTTGCTAAAATTAATTTCCAAAATTGATTAAACTTGATTTCTAAAATTCTAAAAAACTGAAAATGTGTTTAATCATTTTTTCAATAATTTAGTGTAATAAATTATAATACGATGAAAAATATTTCATTTGATCCGGATGTGCGACGATAACCAGTTTTATGAATCAGACTGCAGATTATTTGCGCGCACTCGATATTATTTAAATGTCATTCCTTTTGCAATGTAAATTGTAAAGTCCTCGGAATTTTCAAGTTGCGGAGTTCAGAAACAGAGGCGGCAGAGAGCGAAAACTCGGGAGTGTAACGGAAAATCAAAACTGCATAAACAAGACTAATTAAATAGCTGGCGTACATTCAGTTCCATTCTGTTGTCGGCCAGTTTTTTTTCTTCTCTTGTTGAGTACATCCAAGAGAAATGTACCCACAAACTTACGCATAATGAGGGAAATATTAAAATACAAAGCAGCGGCTTTCAAGTTTCCGAAACTTGTTAATTAGTGACAACAGGTTGGATCATTTTAATAATATAATTCCTGAAGCTTAGATTTACCGAGGTATTTTAATTCTCAATGTGTTTTTCTATTACCCATGAAAACATTTTTAATAGGGGACATATATTTCGCCTATATGTCACATATATGTCGCATTTATGTCGCATATATGTCGCATGTATGTCGCATATATGTCGCATGTATGTCGCATATATGTCGCATGTATGTCGCATATGTGTCACATATATGTCGCATGTATGTCGCATGTATGCCGCATTTATGTCGCATGTATGTCGCATGTATGTCGCATGTATGTCGCATTTATGTCGCATTTATGTCGCATATGTGTTGCATTTATGTCGCATATATGTCGCATATGTGTTACATATATGTCGCATATATGTCGCATATGTGTTACATATATGTCGCATATATGTCAAATATATGTCGCATATATGTCAAATATATGTCGCATATACGTCAAATATATGTCGCATATATGTCAAATATATGTCGCATATATGTCAATATATGTTGCTTATATGGCTGAATACATGCCACATATATGTGACATAAATGTTTTTGCATATACATATACCCAAGTAGAAAAAAACAAA
>JABFPB010008330.1:0-10236 GCA_022817645.1 Ceratoteleas bidentatus | reverse complement strand
GGGATCACAGTGAACAAAATTCGCGAAATTCATGATTATCGTTGAAGATATGACTTTTGATAGCTGAAAAAAATTTGTCTCTACCACTTGAAGATTTGTCCACGAAATCGCCGCGAAACGGGCTCTCGATTGCCACATTTTGAGTCAAAAATTCATTCGGGATCACAGTGAAAAATATTCGCGAAATTCATGATTATCGTTGACGAATGGACTTTTTATAGCTGAAAAAATTTGACTCTGCCACTTGAGAATTTGTCCACGAAATCGCCGCAGAACGGGCTCTCGATTGCCACATTTTGAGCCAAAAATTCATTAGGGATCACAGTGTGTTGGGATATCCGGGGCCAAAGTGGTTTTGGCCGTCCGGGTGAATCCTGGAGTGTGTGGGCCAAGGATACGCCGAGCGCCAAGATCGGAACACCTTTTTTATTGTTGCCAAAAAAAAACATTTATTTGTACACCAGGGGTCGGTTCAAACTGCGCAGAACCGAACGCATCGCGCACACTTTAGACCGCGTGGCGATTCCGTGCCCGCGCGCTTGCGGGTGATCGCAATTCGGCGCTTTTGATGGCGGTAACGGACCTGCGGGCGAGCCTCGATACCGATGTGGTCGGGTCGACGCGAATGTTCGCGCGAGAGCGTTACGCGAACACGCGATGTGGCGATTGCGTAACCGCGAAAACAAAACCATTGGCTTTCTAATTTGGCCTTTTCAATGCGTAGACATACCGCCCGCCTTTTGCGACGGGACGGTCGCAAAATATCGCTTGATGTGATATGAACTTACAACTAACTTATGAACTAGTGGCGCAATGAAGTTAATTAACTTGGAGCATCTAACCAGAGTCCTCTGCCTCTGCGGATGGGTCGACGGGCAACAGCGCGAGCTTGGTCACCGGTCTCTCGTACTCGCCATCGGCTGTGCGCACCGTTACGACTCGCACTAACCCATCAGGCCCCGGATGGCATCTGGTTACCCGCGCCAAGTTCCACTTCGTGGGAGGCAAATTGGAGCTGCTCAACAACACAATTTGACCTACGCGTATAGGTTCGCGCTGAAATCGCCATTTCGATCGTGCTTGCAGAGAGCGGACATAGTCGTCCGCCCACTGCCGCCAAAACTGCTCCAACACTTGGCGTTGATCTTGCCATCGTGAAAGACGCGTCATTGGGATACCGAGCGCGGAGGGTCGCGGTATGGCGATAAGAGGGCCGCCAATCAAGAAGTGCCCGGGGGTGAGAACGGTGAGATCGTCGGGCGAATCAGTAAGCGCGCTCAAAGGACGCGAGTTAAGGCAGGCTTCAATGGCGCACAAGAGCGTAGATAACTCCACGTAAGTCGGCGTCCGAGCGCCAAGCATCCGACGGAGATGGTGCTTTACACTCTTTACTCCCGCCTCCCACAGCCCACCAAAGTGTGCTGCAGCAGGGGGAATAAAGGACCACTCGATGCAATCGGCCGTAAGCCGGCCTCGGAAGCGCTCATCCGTTATCGCGTTACGGTACGCCTCCCTTAACTCGCGGTTCGCGCCGTGGAAGGTCGTTGCGTTGTCGCTAAACATTCTCGCAGGAATGCCGCGGCGCGACACAAAACGCGTCATGGCATCAATCAAAGCGGTCGTAGATAAGTCGGGAACAACTTCTAGATGTATGGCTTTGACGGCCATGCACACAAAAATCGCGATGTATGCTGGGTACGCCGGGTGTCCTCTGCCGCCCGCCATGCGAAGCTGCAGGGGTCCAGCATAGTCAAGTCCGCAGTTAATAAAGGGACGTTCGGTAGGGGTGACCCGTTCTGCTGGCAACTGACCCATCAACTGAGTTGCAATCTCGGCACGAAGTCGGGCACATATGGTGCAGTGGAATATGACTGACCGAATAAGTTTTCGCGCTTGCAGGATCCAATACTCATTCCGTAGTGATTGAAGCGTTAACGCGAGACCGCCATGCAGACATCGCTGATGGGCGTGCTGAATTAGCAATTTTGTGAGGTGATGGTTGCGCAGAACTATTGGATGTCGAGCGTTGGAGTCTATCGGCGCGTTCAGCAGCCGACCGCCAACTCGAAGGATACCCTCAGCATCGATGCGAGGATCTAGCGACGCCAGGGGGCTATGCGGCGCCACTGGATTTCGCTGCTTCAGGCGAGACACCTCGTCGGGAAATTGCAAGGCTTGTAGGGCCTTCAACCATCTCATAGATGCAGCGCGGAATTCATCTGCGGAGATCACGATTTCGTGGCGAAAAGCGTGATACGGATAGCGCGGACTTAACCTGAAGATGCGCGCGGTCACGCGGACAAACCTTTGCCAAGAGGAGAATCTCTTGCTCAGGTCAAGATTCATCTCAGGTCGCACAGCACCGACAAGCGCGACGTGGCGCGCTTCGAGTTGAGCTGTGTCATTGACGGGGGGAATCAAGGATGGCCATGAAGCTTCGGGCTCAACCAGCCAAGAAGGTCCATGCCACCAAATGGCTTGATTCATCAGAGCTTCAGCGCTCACACCGCGCGACGCCAAATCAGCGGGATTGTCGGCACTGCGCACGTGGCGCCACGGAGCATCTGGCACCTTACGTGCTATCAGCGCGACGCGGTTGGCCACGAAGGTGGACCAAGAACTGGCGTGCCGGCTCAGCCAATGAAGCACGACCGTGGAGTCAGACCAGCAATGACACGGCATTGAAGCGAATTCTGGCATCGTCCGGAGAATGGCCAGAGTGCGAGCCAGTAACGCAGCTGCGCACAACTCTAAGCGCGGAAGAGACGGCGGATCAAGTGGAGCCACGCGTGTTTTACTCAGAATAATTGAGACCATGACTTCACCTGTATAAGACTCAACGCGGAGGTATATCGCCGCTCCGTATGCCTTTATGGAGGCATCGGCGAATCCGTGAAGAGATATGTGAACAGCGTGCGCACCCTGCCCTGTCCAGCGAGGAACGGATAAGCCGTTTAGGTGCGAAAATGAGTCATAGAGAGCTCGCCATTCACTGGCGAGATTGGACGGCAAAGGAGTGTCCTATGTTAGGTCAGCTTTCCACAGATCCTGCATATAGATTTTCGCAGCCACTACTACCGGAGAGATCAACCCGAGTGGGTCGAAGAGCCGTGCTATTGCGGAGAGCACGGTGCGTTTGGTCAGTTGCGAAAATTCGGTCGGAGTGAACGAGAATCTGTAGGAATCCGACGCTTGGGACCATTGGAGGCCTAAAATTTTCACTCCTTCATCGGATTGAAGATGCTTATTGCTGGCTAATCCATGATTGTCTGGGCTAATGTCTTGCAAAAGAGATGAGTCATTGCTGGCCCATTTGCGCAGCTCAAACCCACCTCGGCGCATCAGCGCAATCAGCTGATCGCGGATCTGACGCACCAGGACTTTATCATCTGACCCAAACAATACATCGTCAACAAAAAATTCACGGCGCGCAATGGGCGCTGCGAGCGCAAAGGAATCGCCTTCATCCTCGATCAACTGTTGAAGGACGCGTTGCGCCAAATATGGCGCACTGGAAGTGCCATAAGTGACTGTTAAGAGTTGATACTCTGAGATGGGGGATGCGGAATCTGGGCGCCACAGTATCCGTTGATAATCGACATCACGCTCGTCCACCCAAATCTGGCGGTACATCTTCTCAACGTCTGCCGTGTACACATAGCGGTGGGCCCGCCAGCGCGTGAGAAGAAGAGATAGATCTTGCTGGAGTTTGGGTCCGACGAGTTGATGGTCGTTTAAGGACGTGTGGTTAGAAGTACGCGAGGAAGCATTGAAGACCACACGAAGTTTAGTGGTCGTGCTCGTGGCCTTCAATACTGGATGGTGGGGCAGATATACCGGATTGGCTATATTTGCAGGACTGGATGGGGCGATCCGCATATGCCCCAGTTTCTCATACTCGCTCATAAATTGTGCATATAACTCGCGATCTGAATTGTTGCGCGCGAGTCGGCGCTCAACGTTCAGAAGCAGGCGCTCTGCGCGACGTCGCGATTCGCCGATTGAAATGGGGGGTTCAGAACGAAAAGGGAGTCGCACCACGTATCGCCCGTCAGGTCGACGTGAATGCGTGGCAGCAAAGTGCTCAGAGCAGCGCGTTTCATCCGGCGACAGTGGTTTGGTACCTGCGAGTTCCTCGATTTCCCAAAATCGTGTCAGGGCCTCGGTGACATCGGGAAGCGCGCGGCAGTGCAGAGTATGCACTTCATGCGAAGCTTGCGGGGATACGAGAGCGGTGCCACCAGACAACACCCACCCGAACATCGTGTTCTGCGCAACCGGTTGCCCATATTGACCGCGGCGAAGCCCGTCACGCAGCAGATATCCGTACAAATCTGCTCCGATTAGCACGTGAATTGGATCTGACGAGATTGGATTTGAATCGGCGAGTTCTAGACCCTGCAAATGGGTCCACTCTTCAGGGCATACGTTAATTTGCGGAACGTACGAAGTGAGCGAGTCAATCACGTATGCGTCAGTTGCCAGAAGGGTCGTATCGTTACGGGGGGACGTGATTACAATTGGCGCGATTCGATCAAGCTGACCGACGGAAACATTACCAATACCTGTAAGAGATCCCGTGATCGAAATAGTCTTTACTCCTAGGGCGCGAGCTAACTCGGTTGTAATAAACGAGTGCGTAGATCCCTGATCCAGTAGCGCTCGTACCTGAACTGATCGCTGAGTCTCACAGGAGACCACTACCCGCGCTGTTGCAAGCATGACACGAGTGGTTTTCAAATTTGTCGCGAAATGGTTGAGCACGGCTCCAGCGTGAGGCGCCAGATTTGCAGGCGCCGCCGTGTTAGCATTTGGCGTGAACGACGATTCAGCTTGGGTAGAGTTCCCCTGGAGCGATGGCCGAGGATCAGGGTTGTGGAGCAATGTATGGTGCCGTTGTCTACAGTGAGCGCAGGAATGTTTGCTTCCACAATTTTTAAAGAAGTGGCCATTGCTCAGACAATTTGAACACAACTTGTGTTGTCGAATAATGTCATATCGCTTATCTGCCGGAGTATTGAGCAGTACTGAGCATTTGTAAATGAGATGGTCACTGGAGCAGATGACGCACTTTGGAGAGGGTTTCGGATTCGCGTGATGGACTTTGATTTTCACATCTTTTGGCGGAACAGGAGGGCATTTATTCGGAAGTTTCTCCGCGACGCAAGGGGTCATTGTCGCCAGCGACTCTAGTGCCTGAATACGTGTATTAATAAAGGACTCAACTGCGCTGAATGTGGGATAATCGCTTGTACTCTCTAGTGATAGTTCCCATGCGCGACGCGTGGACTTGTCAAAACGCTGAACGATGGTATAAACAAGCACATCGTCCCACGTTTCAACTGGACGTTCGAGATTTTTGAGCGCGTTGATCGCATCGCTAATCGCGCTCAGCAGACTTCGCAACTCTTTCGGGGATTCTTGACTCAAAGGACTCAGCGAAAAAATACTATGAAGGTATAGATTAATTAACTTGCGTTTGTTTTCATACCGTTTTGTCAGCGACTCCCAGGCGGAGGCGAAATTATCTGCGGTTATCGGAATGTTTTTTAGAATGAGCATCGCTTCGCCATCTAAACATGACTTTAAATAATGTAAGCGATGGAGATTGTCAAACGATTGGTCATTTATTATGAGTGATTGAAAATAATCACGAAACGTTGCCCATTCATTAAAGTTACCGGAAAATTTCGGAAGTTTTAACAAGGGAACCTGTAGTAATCGCCGTTGCACTTCTGCAGTGGAGTTGCCGTTGGTGGAGTTATTGTCGTTGGGAGACGAGGTAGCGGAGATGTGATCTTGCAGTGTCTCTAGCCGGTCCAGGTAGAGCGTCTCGTGCGTGGCGAACCAGTCTTCGACGAAATATGGAATGTCCTCATGTGACACGCCATCGGGAATTGCGGCATGGATCTGCTGGTCGAGATCGACGCATCGTTGCCAGACGGTCTGGATGTACTGCAATCGGACCGTGGCCTTGGCCGCAGTAGTCCCGCCGCTGGTATGGAAGGAGTCGAAGGAGCGTGCGATGGATTCGAACTGGCGATTTTGTTTTTCAATCAGCATCTTCATGGCAGCTTCAGCAGCCGCGCGAGAAAGCGCCATTTCGAGAAAAGAAGTGGTTGACGGATTCTCGTTTGGCGAAGGACTGTCGAACAGGGATGAGTCCGAAGAGTCTGACACTACAATCGTACCAGTTGAGAGTCGTGAGGGCAGTTGGTGCTCTTGAGACTTAGGCTGGATGTGACGTTCGTCGTTTGACATACGAATTCGTGTGTCTCAGAATTGCGACACGAATCGCGTAGCGAAAGAATCTCGTGAATTCAGACGCCCGGGCCGTACCGCGCGATGGCCGCAGAGCGCAGTTAGCCGAAGCAACACCGCGTATTGTGGCTGACGCGGGTTGGCTGTAAAGCATTCATATTTGTATCTGTTGACCCGCCGAGCGGCGTGGGCTCCGCTGGCTTAGTGAGCTGGACGAGCTTTGTCGCAGCACTGAAAGCGCTCGCCGCGGCCGGCCGGCCGATAGCGAGGCGCGCGAGCCGTGAGAGGGGCTGCGCTTGGTGGGGGCCGCTGAGGAGCGGGGCCACCGTCGGGGAGGAGCGCGAGACGGGGGAGCGAGAGG
This sequence comes from Ceratoteleas bidentatus, assembly GCA_022817645.1. Taxonomy (NCBI): domain Eukaryota; kingdom Metazoa; phylum Arthropoda; class Insecta; order Hymenoptera; family Scelionidae; genus Ceratoteleas; species Ceratoteleas bidentatus. Next base: position 3,614 of record JABFPB010008330.1, on the reverse strand, counting down.
GGTACTGTGATGACGTCACAGACGTTGGATCGTGAGCCGCCCGTAGGCACGGAGCTCGAGGTGCGGGCGCGGGTTTCGCGCGCGAAAACCAGATAGCGACCCGTGGGTACGGCGCTAAGGGGGATTTCGCGAATACTTGCGTGGGCTGAGATGACCCGGAGCCGTCTGGAGCTAACGGCGCCGTCCTTTGATGTCCGGGTTGTCTCGTGAATGTATTTCAGCTCCTGGTCCCCTCGTCAATGACTTCCGAGAGACGGGTGTTCCTGGGCTCTGGCGACGGATCCTGGCAGGATCGCCAAAAATGTCGGGATATCCGGGACCAAGATTGGAATGGCAGCCCGGATGAACCCTGGAGTGTGTGGGCCAAGGATGCGCCTAGCGCAGAAATTAAAAACACCCTTTGTTGTTGCCAAAACATTTATTGTTCCACCAGGGGTCGGTTCAACTGAGCTAAACCGGACGCATTGCACACACTTTGACCGCGTGGCGATTCTGTACCCGCGTGGCGATTTTGTACCCGCGTGGCGATTCTGTACCCGCGCGCTTGCGGGTGATCACAAATTCGGCGCTTTTGACAAGGGAAACGGACCTGGGGGCGAGCGTCGACACCGATAAGGTCGGTTCGGCGTGAGTGTTCGAGCGAGAACAATTACGCGAACACGCGATGTGACGGGATCATTTCGCGATCGCCGCCGGACGGACTTCCAAAAGGGACTGACTCGTAGAAAAATTACATCGAAGAAAAAGATAACCCGAGGCCCGCGGCGCAGGTATCCGATAGCGTAACCGCGAAAACAAAAACATGGGCTTTCTAATTTGGCTTTCTCAATGCGCAGACAGTTGCCAATTTTATTTTACCATAATGACAACAACTTTTTGTAGAATATTCTACAGACCAAAATACAGCTTTGCAATGTGGACACATAATCGAAATCACCGAAATTTAAATAATCTACATGATCTGACACATTAATTTTTTTGAAATGGTTATGTATTTTCTTTTCATTTTGGAATTATTTTCATGTTGTCGTTCAATTTTTATTTTTTTATTATTTAGATTAATGCTATTCTTGCATAGCTTACGTTTTAATTGATAATTATTACGTCTTTTTGTATTTAAATTCAGATTATTTTGGTATAACATTTTAAATACTTTAATTTTTTATAATAATTATGATTTTCGCAATGCAAAACATCATAATGACCTTTATCGATTTCTCCAGGTAACAACAGTTTTAATTTTCCTAATGATTTCAAAGAATCATATTTTATAGGGTCCCCGTGATTAGTTGAATATATTTCGACTGACACATTAAATGTGTCCACGAAAGCTTTAATTTCTACTTCTCCTCCAAAAACATTATTTTTAATCATTAAATTTTTATATGAATTTAAATATGTTACTATGTCTTCATAGGAAGTATCTCCAATTATGTATGGCTCATACTTTGACCAGTTTTCTACTACTTTATGAACTAATGTTTGCCTAATGTCCATATGCTTATCTTGATGATTGTAGATGAAATAAGAAAAACTTCGAAATAGGCAATTTCCATCAGGCAATATAAATTGTTGAACGTCTTTTGAATTCGCCATTTTTAACACGGACGTTAAATCTTGATATATCTTGAACCTAAACAATTGTGAAATTAATTATCCATTCATAAAAACGTAACTCCAACTGAGCCTAAAGTTCAGTAAACGTTTGTAGAATGTTTAATTCAACATTGTGGACAGGTTTCTGGAACGTTCTAAACGGTCTATAAACATTCAGGGAACTGAATAATGTCTGGCTGTGGGACGTTCTCTAAACGTTTTTGAATACTGTGAGATATCAATAAGATTGACTTATTTACATATAAGTCTCATGGCTTAGTGGTAAGGCGTTCTGTTGGCATGTTGGAGGATTGAGTTCGATTTCCAGGGAAATTTTTTTAAGAGAATATAAATATTTCCAAATCTTCCTTAAACGTTCAGAGAGCTTTTTTAATAATTTTACAGATTATTTTAAAAATAAAATATTGTAATGTTTATGAAACGTTTAGCAGCGTTGGAACAACGTTTCGAAAAACGTTCAGGGAACCTCCCATCGCCAAACATTAGTCGGTTTTTAGAACCTTTACACACCATTTGGAACGTTTAAAAAACTTGTATACAGCGTTCAAACTTGTATAAACGCTGCCAAACTTTCAATTCTATTTATTGAACTTTCGAACTTTCGGAATGTGCATTATCACACACGTAAACTCATCTCAGATATATTGGAACGATATTCAGGAATTCAATATTTGTTAGAGAAAACTAATATTAGAATATATAAATAAAACTCATTTGCTAATGTGAGAATTGAACCTCTAATTCGAACGATGCTGATTAAGACTTGCCTTTGAACTCAATTCGGACATTCTGGCATATTTGATTATAATGTTAATTTGAACCATTGTTTTAATATTTATCATCTTAGATATAAATTACTATCAGAATAAACAGTGTGACGCTGCTTGAGGCCCGTCAAAATTTGAATTATTTTGATCAAGGGTCGCGGTAGCGACCCGACGAGGCAAGGTTAAAAGAAGGTATAAAAAAAGTAAATTTTACGAGGAATTTTTTCATAGATAATCAAATTTTTTGAGCGACGTTCACGATCTGCAAACTCTGCGTAAATTTCCTCAAAATCAATCTGCGGTGAGACCGGATTCATGTTAATCTCACCACGGGACTTGAGGACCTGAACTTCTTCAAGAAGGTTATCGTATGAGGACTGCATGGAAGCAAGGCTCCGATTCAGTCTCTCCAATGTTACCTTAATGTTGCTCAGGTCGTCTGAGTCCTCACAGATCGAACAATAAAAGTAGACCTTCCTCTTGGATTTTTTAAGAGCAAAAATTTTCAACTCGGAGGCAGTGAGTCCTGAGCACGAGGGATGGAGTTTACCGCGGCACGCGTCACAATCGACGAAGTCGGCTTCACCAGCCTTATTTTTAATTTTGATTTCATGGTGACACACCGCACAGTCAATCGCCATGTTTAGCCAAAATCAGTATAATTTACGCAATTCAAAAGTATCTGTGAAACTATGTATCAAATATTTTGTCCCGGTCAACCCGCAACGCTGGCAAACACGTTCGATTCCGACCGCTGATCAAAACAAACTGAATTTAATCATTTTTTTGTATTATTTCGAATTTAAAAAAAATTTTTTTTGATTTTTTTTGAAATTTTTTTTTCGATGTTTTTGAATTTTTTTTTTATTTTTTTTGAATTTTTTCGAATTTTTTTGAATTTTTTCGAATTTTTTTGAATTTTTTTATGAATTAAAAACAATTTTTTATGATTTTTTTTTAATTTTTTTTTAATTTTTTTAAATTTTTTTAAATTTTATTGATTTTTTTAATTTTTTTGAATTTTATTGAATTTTTTTGAATTTTCTTGAATTTTCTTGAATTTTTTCTATTTTTTTTAATTTTTTTGATTTTTTTTGATTTTTTATCAATTTTCTTTGAATTTTTTGAATTTTGTTTGTATTATTTTGATTTTTTTTTTTTTGAATTTTTTAGAATTTTTTTGATTTTTTTTTTAATTTTAAAAAATTTTTTTTTATTTTAGAATTTTTT
>JABFPB010008329.1:0-10231 GCA_022817645.1 Ceratoteleas bidentatus | reverse complement strand
AGCACTCAGTGGGGACAAATGAAAGGTGAATCTCCATTGGCAGCCTTTTATTTTCCCCCAATGAATGCAAGCTCAGTTACAGGAACTTATCCCCAATAACATCAAACATTCGAATATTGGCTACAAGAGACGATCGGTCAAAACGATTGCGGATCATGCATACAAACCAATGGATTAACAAGCCAGACGTTGGGTTATCAACTGAAGCCTGACATTTATGATGGCACCACGTCTTTACGAGAATATTTTGTTCAATTTAGTTTTATATCTAACTCAAATGGGTGGAGTAACAAGGCTTTTGAAACTTTGAAACAAGCACTATCCGCCCCAACCATGTTAGTTCCCCCTCTACCGGGTTACGATTTCATTCTTGATACAGATGCTTCTAATCATGGAATTGGAGGGGTTCTTTCACAAGTCCAGGATGGACAAGAAAGGGTTGTTGCCTATTTCTGTAAGCTTCTTTCAAAAACAGAACGAAATTATTGCGTCACTCGTAGAGAATTGTTAGCAGTAATAGAGTCCATTAAGTCTTTTCGGTATTATCTTTACGGTATAAAATTTAGGGTTCGTTCGGATCACGCGTCCCTAAAGTGGCTGATGTCTTTTAAGAATGTGGAAGGCCAACTAGCAAGGTGGATTGAACAATTACAAGATTTTGATTATAGGAAAGGAACCTCCCACGCAAACGCAGACGGATTATCCCGTCGACCTTGTTCAGAGGCTAATTGTAGATACTGCGACAAAGTAGAATATAGAGAATACGAAGGTAAGGAAAAGATTGTCGGTTCCCTTTCCTTTTAGACGATGTTTCAAAGAATTGGCGGGAAGAACAACTGCAGAACAATGCTATAGAGTTCATTTATAGGGCTAAGGAAAAAGGCGTGAAACCAAATTGGCAAATGGTTTCATCTTTCGATTCGTCAGCTAAAGTATATTGGTATCAATAGGATTCCCTAGTTCTCCACAATGGCGTTTTCTGTAGGATATGGGAAAATTCTAATGGTGATTCTCATGTGCTTCAAATCGTAGTTCCGAAAAGCATGATTCCTAGGATTCTTGAGGAAGCTCACGATTCACCTTCAGGAGGTCATTTTGGCGTTAATAAAACTCTAGAGAAAGTTCAGAAACGGTTTTTACTGGGTTATTTGCAGAGCCAGTGTGGAACAATGGTGTAAGACTTGCGAAAAGTGTATAGCGAGAAAAGGTCCATCTGACAAAGGAAGAAATCTTCTTCAAGTGTACACCGTAGGAGTTCCTTTCGAGTGAATTGAAGTCGACATTTTAGGTCCTCTAACAAAATCATATAAAGGAAATAGGTATCTCTTAGTAATTACGGATTGGTTAACTAAATGGGTTGAAGCGTTTCCGCTTTCGAATATGAGAGCTCATACAGACGCTGAGGTTTTAGTGAACGAGGTTGTCTCCAGACATCAAGGTCCTTTAGAATTACATTCTGAACAGGGACTCAATTTTAAATCTCAACTATTAAAAGACATGTGTTCGATGCTAGATATTAGGAAAACTAAAACATCAGCGCCACATCCACAGTCTACTGGTCAGGTTGAGAGACAACATCAAACAATCCTCAACTACCTATCAAAATTCATGTCAGACCACCAGAAAGACTGGGATACGTGGATTCCGAGGTTTCTTTTGGCTTACAGGTCTTCCAAACATGATGCAACAGGAGTTTCACTAACGGAGTTATATTTCGGACAGAACTTGCGGCCACCGTTAGATTTTCTTCCAGGAAAGAGAAGAGAGGAATGCGTCTCTGAGCTACGCTGGAGTCTTGAGGGATAGATTGGACGAGATACATCAGAAAGTCAGAACGAAGCTAGAAATGAGGTCGAACCGAATGATATAGTACGACAGAAAAGCGCGCAAAGTATCGTGCAGAACAAAAATTGTTCTGCACTCTTGGTAGAACCAAATCCATGTTCGTGGATTTGGTTCTACAATCCACGAAGATCTATCGGCAAAGATCCAAAGCTCCAGTCGAAGTAGGAGGGACCCAAAGAAGTCGTGAAAAAGATCAATGATGTCGTCTACTCAATTCGTCAATCCTCACGGCATAAGAAGAAGGTCGTCCCCATTGACAGTCTGGCGTCGTATGTGGAACGTGTTCTGTCTCCCTCACGGTTTTCGAACCGTGGTTTTCCGTGAGGCGTAGGGCTAATGTCGAGACAGGAACGAGGGACGAGTCCACGGTATCTACCTCGCCTCGACCACCAATGCAACACTCCCCGAAGGAATGGATGAAGAAGATGCAATGGCTGATCGAGAGACAGGTCTCACTTCATGGTATCCAGCTGGCCATCGACTGAAAACAGGAACTGGCTGAGACAGGATTAGTTCCGTACTAAGGTGTTCTGGAGTTGGTAGTCGGGATCGAGAAAGAAGTCGCGATGAACCCGCTCGATGAACGAGATAAATGTCGGGGCGACAATTATCTCGTTTCTGCGTAGAGGGGGGGGGATAGTGTTGCGTCCAGGAAAAGGGGTCTTCGAATTCGAACTCGCCGCATTCAAATTGTATCTATCGAAAGTCGCGTGTCAGCTGTCAGTTGTCTGTTGTTATAAAAGTCAGGGTCTGTAGGGTTAGATGGGACATTGCCCATAGGCCTCTTGAAATAAATAAAAGCCTAAGTTGAGAGTGGAACATTGAGTTGTTATTTCGAGCACGCAGCAGTTTCGCGAAAGACCAGCTGAACGCTACAATATATACTGGTACTCCTACACAAATTATCACTGAACAACTTTACAATGTGTTATGTAAAGTTGTTCAGTGATAATTTGTGTAGGAGTACCAGTGAACCAAATATTAGGTTCACTGAAATTGGGCAATAATTGTATAAAAATGGGGTAATACTGCCCAATAATTGGACAATATTAGACAGTCGGACTGCCTTAGGCAATTATTGCTTAATTTTGGTACAACGTGGTTCACTGGGTTTAAGAATTAACACCAATAGTGAAAAACCCGTTTATCAAATTGAGATCCCCAGCTGTCATATTGGGATGACAGTTGAGTATCTATATTCACTTGCCAGTATACGGGAAATTCCAATGGTCGTTAAGTTTTCAGGGTCCTTGAGATGAAGTCTCAAGCGCAAAGCAAGTTTGAATCGACCATTTGGCGCCAAAAGCAATGTTTTGTAATTAATAAAAAATTGGCTTTTTGAATGATGATTTACTGACCGTACCTTGATTCTGCGTAAAAATACGGATATTTTGAACCAACTGGCAACATTTTTCAATAAGGCATGTTAAAAAATAATGAAAACTCGTGTCTGGCGTTAATTTTTTAAGTTACCTTTCACCTCAAAAATGAATTTTCATTATTTTTGAACATGCTTTATTGAAAAATGTCGTCAGATGGTTCAAAATAACCGTATTTTTACGTAAAATCAAAGTACAGTCAGTAATTAATCATTCAAAAAGTCAATTTTTTATTATTTGCAAAACATTGCTTTTGGCAGCAAATAGTCGATTCAAACTTGCTTTGTGCTTGAGACTTCACCTTAATTTCGATATATGAGATATATGTAAGTAGTTTTACAAAAGTTAATTTGTTTTCTCAGAAAAAATTGAAATTGACCACGAGACACCCTTCTTTATAGTTACAGAACTTTTTTGCTAAAAGAAACCTCTTATTTCATTGCTACTCCCACCCCAAATGTCCCATCATAAAAAACGTGTATGGCCCGTGAAATGGCCTTTTCACATGGTATATTGTCCAAAAGTTTCATCAATATATCTCAACGTGGTAAACGGTATATACTTTATGAAATTCAATAAAGTTACCAACTCCATATATATAATAAAGTTTATTGTATACATGTAATTGGTAATGTTTTAATTAGAACAAACTGAAACATGCTTATTTATTCCAATTGCATGCATTATTTTGGTATTTCAAATTAAGGTGTAAATAGTTTCACAGTGAAATATTACTTAACCCTTAATCCTGGAACCTAAAAAAAATCACGTATCCTTAGAACGTCGGTCTGTGAGACCGCTATGCCGTATTAAGTATATTTAACAATAATTTATCAAGATATTTCGTGAAATTATAATCAAGTATGTTTTGAACATTAAAAAGCATTGTGTAACAAACATTTTTATACTTATTTATTTATAAATGGTTGCATACAGATCACAATTGGTAAGGTATTATTCTCAAAGTTATAGCGAAAATCATTTTTGTTAGCGGTCCCACAGACCGACATCCAGGGTTAAGGGTTAATGGCGGTGTAAAGTTTACTCCACATTAAGCAGTAAACTGGGAGTGAAAAATAAAGTATGAACTGTAACAACAAATATTACACATTCGCTCGGAAAACTGAGTTAATTATGTATTTTAATTATAAATGTCATTTTTAAAGTCGAAAAACGTACGTGTTTTGTTTTTATCAATATCAAATTAAACTTCGACCGCAGCTAAAAAATTCACACCGCGAATGTTACTCCGTTTCGGATTGGATCTGATCGAACTCCGTACGGTGTGAAATGGCGTATTCGAGTAGCATTCAAAGAAAATATTAATAAAGGACAGACAATTCAAGTCACATAAGTGCGTCCTTTATTAATATTTTCTCTGATTGCTACACGAATACGCCAAAATTTTCACTCCGGTAACACCGTAGTTACTCCGGATGTTTAACAGTGCGACTGTCGGAACTTTAAATACAACGAGAGAGATAAAAACCTAATCGCGAGTAACTTAGCCCAGTGAACCACATTGTACGAAAATTGACCAATAATTGCCTAAGGCCGTCCAATTGTCCAATATTGTCCAATTATTGGGCAATATTACCCCATTTTTGTAAAATTATTTGCCAATTTCAGTGAACCTAATATTTGGTTCACTCAGAGCATTTGAAAGCTCTCGGTGTTTTTTTAAATACGCGAAGGTTTGAGAACAATTACATAACTTTACAACCAATTTAAACACAACAATTCATACTCATTTATCATATTTGACTTTAAAACATTTCAAAAAATACTTATATCGTAGGCATTTAGAATAATCAGACATTTAGACTAATGCCTAGCCATTTCGCTAAATGCTGACAAAAGAAGAATTTTGTATTATTCCTCTAACTGACTGACGGAATCAGTCAATTAGAAGAAAAATCGCTCGTTACTCTATTTGACTTGGTTTAGGCACTTAGAAGAATCCTTCATAATACTGTGAATATGTATGTCACAACAAGACGGTTTCGGGCGGCATCCCGGATAGGCACGAGAGATTTTTTTTTTTTGATAAAAGGCTGGTTTAGTAGAACCGTAACCGATTTTGCAAAATCGGTTGCAAATGTATTTTCCTCAGACAATATACCACAGCAAATATTATTGTCCTTGAGAGAAGCAGCATCGAAGCAGTCGTTAACAGAAGGACAAGGATATAAAAAAATGTAATTACAAAGCAGTTAAAACTTAAACCAATAATCGACGACATTTTATGTACTTTTGTCATATTGAGCTGTGGATATTATTTGAAAATTTTTTTTACGACAGATATCTTTACTTTTAAACGTACCGAACACATTTGCAGCTTTACAGCACGACATTGGTACAACTGTAAGTAGTATGTTTACTACTTGGCACTTTTACCACATCGATGGTACCATTTAGTTTTCTTAGTGTATGAAGGATTCTTCTAAGTACTTAAGGTGATTCGTCAATGTTACTGAGCCAAAATTTGACCTTTTTTCATAACAAAAACTATATCGGTCAAATCAGATATATCCAAAGAATCGGTGGTTATGTTTTTTGTTATTAAAAAAGGTCAAATGTTGGCTCAGTAACTTGAGGCTTTTTGTAAATAGACCTACCTTGACAAATCACCTTAAACCGCGTCCAGCAAATAGAGTAATGAGCAATTTTTCAACTATTTGACTGATTCCAACAGCCAATTAGAACACTACAAAAACAGGTGTCTTTCTCTAAGAACGTTTTTGGTGAAAAGACATGAAAAACGAATCAAATGAAGATGTTTTCCATAAAAAAGTTACTAAAAGTGTCTAAATGTTTTTTTCGAAGTCACTTCGTTTTCCCGTGAAGAATAATTCAAAATTCGTCCAATTTGCTGGTACTTAGCGAAATGCATAGGCAATAATCTAAATGCCTGATTATCCTAAATGCCTACAACACAACGATACTAAATAAGTTCCGTCCTATACCATTAAATAAATAATAATTGTACACTACTTTTAATAGTCTTAAAAATGAAAAAACTGCCAAATATATCTAGAGCTTCTCTGTTTGAGCAACTTCAAAATAAACTGTTTTTATTCCATGACGTCTCCGAACTTTTATAATAAAAACGTTACATCAATGATTCAAACACATTTTCATTATATACAAACGCTTGATATTAAATAAACTTCTCTTTTAGTTTATTTACAAGTAATAAATAAAACATAATCGTGAAAAAAGTTTACTTTGATGAATTCACGCCTTTCTGAATAGTTAATATTGAACGCCGTGTCGTTTGATGGTTGTTTCCTTCTCTATTTATCGATTCGCATTTTGTACTGCAAAGTCTATAAACGGTGTTTGATGAGCATATGTTATAGGACCTGCAACTGAATACCAAACAAACAATTCTCATTTGCATAAACAAAATAAACTATTGGAATATTTTTGTGCTAGGGACATGGGTCGAGTTACATCAAATTATTTTCGATGGCATAAAGCGATTTTAGTCTTGAGTGGTTTGTGGAATTTTAAAACCAACTTTTTGATCATCTACTTTCGAGCATTTATGATGCTGAGCATCTTTTTACATCCGTTTTCGAAATTGGTAAATCAGTCTTCTTGTTATTTAGATTTTCGAACATGGAACATTTTAAAGAACGTTTCAAAAACATAAGCATATGTTTTAGTCGATTTTACTCTATTATAGAAGTCAAATGCACGTATATTATACTATATATTATACGGCCAGGATAATACCTCACCTTCTGATGTTCGTGTGTTACATACATTTTATATGCAATAAAAACAGGGTAAAACATTTTTTTAATACTTACAAATCGAATTAATCGCTAAGTTCCATCATGTATTTTTAATTGACTAACAAGACCGCCAATTTTCGTTCATGTATTTTAGCTGAAACAACTTGTAAGCTCAATAAACGATTTTTGGCCAATATTTACAAAAAAATGTTACTCGTTTATTTTCAATAAATACGTGAAACATTGCAAAATCTTATTCGCTCTTTCGTGTAGTAAGCAGAATTATTGCTTTTGATATTTATTATATTGGATGAAAATACACTGTTATCTACTCAACTATTTACTCAACACTTATGCGAATGTAGCAATGCAGTAAGTAAGAAAATATTTTGAAGAGACACAAAACAGTATCAGAACATTTTAAACCATTTTGGAATGTATTAAAACATTTTAAAATAATATAATTAATGTATTAAAACATTTTGAATGAAATAACAGTTTAATAAGTTGTTAAAAGATTTATTTCTTTGTCTCTTGGATTGTTCTTACTTGCTGGGCAACTTCAAATTGTCTTAACTTTTCACAAACCAATCATATTTCAATGTACATTTTGAAAAAATATATTTCTGATAAACTACATTGGTTTAAAAGTTGCTACAATTTTTTACAACCTATGGTGCGTTTTAGAAATGTGCAGATTGTGGTTTCGTTGAATCTCGGAATAATTAAAATAATAATAATAATAAACTATTTTTCATGTTTCATTTCAGTTTATATATATGGGGTTTATGTGTTACTAAATGTGTTCTACTATTTTAAAACTAATTTGCAATACATGGCAAATAATACCTTTCTACTATCTCTTCTTGTTCCTTTTCAAGATATGTATGTATATCCTATGAAGTTTATTGAAATAATGATAGGTTTAGGACTTCAAACTACATACTTCAACTTCGTCTTATTAATTTACTATAAACTGCAATTATTAGGGTACGTTCATACAAAACACTTTTATCGTAAAACTTGTAACGATTTTTAAAAGTCGCCAGTGTTTTTGTTACTTGATTACAATTTATTAGTTTTAGATGTACATATTTCATTTACATTTTTCAACTCTTTGTAATTCGTGATGAAATTAAATCTTGATACATTAATTCATTGAAAATAACGCTAAATGCAATAGAAATCGTTGTAAGTTTTTTTAGCTGTATATGCCGATAATAAGTAGACGCTTTTCACTTACAGCGTTCAGGTGCAGAGCATTTTCGATAAACTTAATACGCGAGATGTTGGTAATTTCAGAAATCGCTTACTTCGTAGCAAGCAAGATTACGAACAAATATTAAAGTATTGCCATTTATCAATATAAATAGTTATCTTTATCGCCCTGGAGTAATAATTGCCTAATTATTGTGCGCTCTTTTTATGCATTGTATTAAAAAAATCGGACAATTTCCTATCACAATTTGTATGGTTTAATAAATAATAACTTTTACAATGTTATTAGATTTATTGAATTATTGAAATCAACTTATAGTTCACTGTTGACATTTATTGTTATAAGTGCAACAATATACGCTCTTATGATTATGTACTTAGTAAGTGCGTATATGTATAAAAAATATTTTTATTGGACAAGTATCACATGTTTAATTCTTTTTCGTTAATTTTATTATTATTATATTAATGTTTTAACAAAATATTAAAACATATTTTATACTACAAAATTCACTAGACAATATTGATATTATTCTTGATTTTCAGTTACGCTCACATTTAAGGCATTTACATGTATCAATAGCATGTTGTGTATTGACTATATATTTTTACGAAATTTTATTAATTACAACAATCAGTCAAAAAGTACTAATGCATGAAAACCTTCAATACAATAACGTGATGTATGAACAGAAATATATTCCCTAGTTCTATTATTATTATTTTAAACTATCATTGTCATATCATTTTTTTTAATGACAATTGCATGATCGTAGTATTTATACACATGATTTTACATTAATAACATTAACTAAAAAAATTATATTTGATAATGACGTGTTTTTTATTTTAATACAAGATTCAATTCCCAGTGGTATGATATTCCAGCTAATATGAAACAAATATACATCATAATAATTATGAGATGTCACCGTTCTACTCGAATTATTAGTAAATCTGTTGACTTTTCAGTAAATTTATTTTTAAATGTAAGTAAATAACACAAGATTGTTGTGATACAAAAAATAGTACATATTCAGCTACAGTAGACAATTATTAATATCTCTTTAATTATTAATATGTAAACGGAAAAAATTTTGGCATGACAGTCGCCCGATTTCAATGCTCCGATTATGATGGTTGCACTTCGCATTGGGGTAACCGCTACCCCAAAATCTGGTAGCACTTGCACTACTTCGGGGTAGCAGCTGCTCCTACGCGAAATGAACCATCATACTTGACATCGGGCAACTGTCGTGCCAAAATTTTTTGCATGTACAAATGCATTATTGGGAAAAATGAAGATATCACCTAATTTAATGAGACATGATTATGCTCTGCAAACAAGTCATGCTGTGCAAAATTTAAAGTGTATATGTTAAGGTAGTAAATATGTGATCGGATGTGCATTATAGTTACCATGTTAAAAGTGAAAAAAATTTGTGAAATTGCCGATGCATGTATTTTTCCCCTGTGGTACCCCTGTGGTACCCCTGTGGTACTATTATAGAAATAATATAATATAATGTTTGATCTAACAATTTTTTTATCTAACACATTTTTATTTTAGAAGATACTCAAATGCGACTTGAATTAGCGATTTTCTTATTGAATTTGAATATTTGAATAAAAAACGTATCAAATTACAAAAATATTCCATGGTTTAAAAGTTTAAAAGTTACAGAAATTTGTTATTAAAGTATTTGATACATCTAGTTAAAAGTAACAAATAAATATCCGGGAAAAGGTAAACTCATCCAAAATGAGAGGAAAGCTATGTAAACTCCTCAAAATCATAAAACTCATTAACAAAAATATTGGTAAAGTCCTCCAAATTCAGAAACGCCATTAAGATAAATATAGTGTAAATTCAACCAAAACTGATAATTGTTTGACAAATAATTTTATAGATGATCAGATTATTAGATGAAACGAAATGTACAATATTTTCCTTCTCACTTCAACAGACTTATGACTGTCCGGGAGTGATTAAAAACATTATGTATATCGTTTCGTCGAAAATTAAAATTATCCTTCAGCAGCATT
>JABFPB010008328.1:0-10243 GCA_022817645.1 Ceratoteleas bidentatus | reverse complement strand
ATTATTAAATATTAGGAAATGTTCTAGAAATATTTTAAAAAATATTTAAAATATATTTTTTGAATATTCCTATAATATTATAAAAATATTATTCGCTGATAGGGATTATATCCAAAATTGGTAAACATCCTGGTTGCCGACATCCTGGTTAAAATACATTAGTTCAGTTGACTAAACATCGATGATTACATAATTAGATTCAATTATCTACACATTTGTTGGCCCGGTGGTTATCAAAAGCGCCAGGTTCACGTTATCACCCATCGTATGCGCCACATCAGGCTCATCATAAGCGCCAGGCAATGCGCATCAAAAGCGCCAGATCAGACCCATCATAAGCGCCATAGTCTTATGGGCAATTTAATTGCTTATTTATTTAATTGCTATTTATTATTTGCTTATTTGCTTTTTTACAATGTTTTGCCATAAGTTTAAGGTTGTTCTTACGTGGTAAACCATCTCCATAGTATTTGAGGAAACTTTAATTATGAATACTTTAGAATATGAATATGATACTTATGAATACTTATGAATTCTTTAAGCAATGACGAACACTTTTTCCCAAATCTAAAGATTGACTGTCTGGAAGCTGAGGTATTTAATATCAAAGTTATGCAAAAATACATGGGAGGCATAAGAAACTAGTACGCAAACGGTACATTTTGTGTAGTAACGTTTTGTTTACCGAATAAATTTTAATGAAAAACTACTCTAACAACCATATCTATAACCCAATAACAACCATACTCTATAACCCAATATCCGGAGATTCTCCAGGCATTCATAGCGTGAATCTCCGGAGCATCTCCGGATATCGGGGGATATGTTGTTAGGGTAACAGAATTTGCTTATTATTACAAGGAATGGCTGGTAAAATTTGAAGACGACTGACTACATCGTTTACGAGAAATCGAAAATTGTCTTGAATTTTAAGAAGTGAATGCTGAAAAAAATTGTGTGGTTAGCGTTACGAAAAGATTTGTGAAATTGCGAATTTGTTACGAATTTTAAAAATGAGTACTTACTTAGTTTCATCTAACTTCTTCTCTATAACTTCTCATCTGCTACTGTCACTTTATCCATCTATTTTTTCGTTGGCAACGAAAAAAGGTCATTGGCGATTATGATATGCAATCTTGTTGGCCAAATAAGTTGGTCACTTCGCAATCAATGAGTGATTTAACTACCGAAACACTTTCGTACTAAAAATTCGAAATCGCAAATAATCGTCGAACTACAATGAGTGATTTAACTACCGAAACACTTTCGTACTAAAAATTCGAAATCGCAAATAATCGTCGAACAAAACCCCCACATACTTGTGTGGCAATCTGAAATGACTCGCGAGATCAGTTAAGGAATCGCGCAGCTCATCAGCATCTCCGTTCCGGAACAAATGAAATTTGCACACGAGATGCTAGTGAAGTCCGTAGCGCAGGTCATTTCCCGAATCAGAAAACATCTCAATTTCTTAGAACGCCATCGAAAGCGTAATGGCCGAACTAAGCAGTCTATTTGAACAACAGTTAGTTGTTATCGGCGCGTGTTTTGCGTTGTTTATGAGGAATGCGTGGAATCCCGCTTCCGCCGTTTGATATTTCACGTCCTTGGGGCTGCCTCGAAACGAGAAAGCGGCGATCCCCCGATACGTCATAATGTACACATTTATTCGTGCGGTGTGCCGAGATACACATTTTCGATTCACTTTTTTCTCGCACTTCACAACAACATTAATTAAACACCCTTTATCTTGCGGCGTCGTGCGTCCCGCTGACGTTAATTCGATTTCGAATCCGTGAATGTGATTCTTATGCGGATTTTTCACATCAATCATTTCTGTCCGTTTCTAATCAAGCGCACCAACGAAGATCAAAGTCCTGCCATCTGTTCCGAGTGTCATTAAAGAATAAAACACACTCGCCGACGAGAGCAGTTGCGGCATAATGAAGCCGAATGGTCCGACGCTTAGAACCCGTTTAATATTGTAGCGCGAGCCGCGAAATAATTGATGGCGAATAATTAAAAAATGGGTCGCGCGCGATGAAAGAGTTGTTGGCGCTCGGCGTTGGCTGCTGAAGTGGAAATTTAACCTCTTTGTTGGGAAGATTGTATTCCATAAAACTATTTTTATGACTAGCGCATTATTGGGAAAAGTTTGTAGGTGGTACGTAGTAATGTAACGAAGTGTATGACAGTGAATTTAATTTGTCAATATTTAAATACATGGAACAATATTGGATCGACAGTTGTTTCAAAATAATCCAAGTTAAGGTTGGGGTGGTTGTTGGCACAAAATTGAAACAACAGTTGTTCGGAATTGGACACCAAAAGTCACTTTCGAAGCAACGCTTGTTACATCTTGGGACGTGAATCCCAACTGTTACTTCTTGAATCGCTCATGTGTTGTACCAAATTATTTTTAAACATATTTAAGCAATAATCATTATTTTGTGCATTGGAATAAATAAATAAAATACTAAAAATTGTAATTATTATGAAATGAAACGAGATCAATTTTGCAAAATATAAAATGGGAAAACAAGGTTTTTAGTTTGAATTACAGTGCCTAGTGTAGTTCCAATCAGTCGATTAATCTAGTATTAAAAAAGCTCAGCTTATCCAAAACTGAACTAAATTTTAATCATCTTGAACTTCTCATTTGATCACCGTCCTAAAACCTCACCGAAAACTCTATATAATTTTACTTGGTTCCGCTTTTACGCGCTCGTGGCTTGCGAAGTGTGAGATAATCATTTCCCGACCTTTTAAAAAGTCATTTTATCACCTCGTCATCTTTCGCACGTTCATTTCGGCGTGTAAAAACGGCGAAACATGCATGAGAAATGCTTAAAATTCAATTATAAGCTCGAAACGCCGGCGTGTTAGTTGTAGGAACGAGGGGCGGAGGGGTTCGGGCGCGGGAAGACAAAGGAGAACGAAACCCGAAGGGAGAAGATAGGTTGTCGAGAAAACCGGAAAACCTCTTGTGTAGTTTTATATGCATCTGGCAGCTGCGGCCAATACCACCCACTGTTTCGACAACAAATATCATACGTGGGTTCATTTGGATCGGACAAATTGAAAATTATCTATTGAAAGGAGCCACTGACCAGGAACCTCCCTGGAAGCGACTCGAAATATATTGCATTACAGATGTTTCGAAAAAGTGCAATTTGTCCACTTCAGACATCCGTCTATGATGTATCCTAAATTATATTTTATGTGTTCTACATGACAATTTTCTTGAAAATGTACAATTTTCTTGAAAAATGACGGAAACAGTTAAATTATAAATTAACAGTTCTGACAAATCAATGGTGGAGTGAAGAGAAAACGTGATAAAAGCAGATGTTAAATTCAATGGTATGACAGATTAAAGTCTTTATATTAAGAAGAAAATGTTTACTTATCATGAACATAGTTTGGTTGGAGTAACTTCTTTGTTTACTTGACAATGTCAATATTTTGTTAATATAATCAGTTTAATTGGACAAGAGAACTCAAACGTTTCGTGAAATTGACTGCGTATACGGGTATTTTTATCCTATTAATATAATATATTATAAAGTATATTATAGAAGTTTTAATTCATTTATTACTGAAATTTTAATTAATTTATTATTGAATACGATTATAAAGGTATATTTATATATATATATTACTAAAATAAAATTCTGGTAAGGATAAATTATTTCATTAAATTCGATGATTTTATTCTTTTCAGTAACGATATTTTAGTCGAATCGATAAAGTATATTTCCGAACCAACCATTAATTAACATTTATAACCACACTTATTTACCTATAACATGTGTTCGAATGAATCAAATTACTTTTCCGACTGTAATTGAAGTTTCTCCCAAACAATTGTTTTGCAACAAAAGAGAAATACTGTAAGAAAACGTGTTTCATCACCACAAAGTCACTCCTTTTTCAGTCAGCAACTTGTCATTCACCTGAAATTATTTATTTACATCTAATAAAGGTACACTTTACTGCATGGTTGATAAATTGATTGAATCGAGTCGAATTGCTTTTTTTCTTTTCCAACGAACCCTAATACGCCATCATAAAGGGACGAGATGAAAAACATAGTATTACTAAAGTGCGGGACATTTTTGTTAAGTGCGTGATTTCGATTTTATTTGTATGAGCGATGCGTTTGTGTCGCGTCATTACTGGGGAAAGAATTGCTCGCGCGTCGGATATTTCACCGGGAAAGGACCGCTGAGTCATGTGTCCCGGGCGTCACGTGGCGGCAGAAAAACTGTTACGACCGTTGTAATTACGGCATTATTTTCAATAAAATAATCTTCTTTTATTTGCGGCCTACGTTTTTGCCACCGAGGCGCGTTGCTATACCAAATTTTACGATGCTTAATTCGTGATTCGCGCGGATTTCTAAATCAAACTCGCGCCGTCACGAGAGCGGAGAAGCACGATGAATGCCGTAAAGAAAACACGTAAATTTCACGGTGTTTTACGTAATGCATCACGAAAAAATATGTTACAACGGGTAAACGCATTCGGCGTGTGGGAATTTCTTGGAAATGAATGGGAAAATGTTAATGTAATTTTGTGAATCAAAAGAAAGAAAATGAATGTTAAAACGATTTTATGATGAATAGTAAATCTTTCGAGCGAAATTACGTATTTCGAAAATGGACTCGAAATACTGTTTTACGAAGTGTCGATGATTGAAGTTGAATTTCTCGGGTGTAATAAATCTTTTTTTTCTCGATTTAAAAGCATTTTGAAGGTTTCTAGTTTGGGGTTATGATGGATTAAATACTGTCCGAACTAGGTAACGTGATAAAATTCGGTAAAATTTCAAGGCAGCTGGATCACGTTTTATTGAGAATTTTACATAACTCTTTTTATAGCGAAGGCAATCGCGGTTAGGAAATGCAGCAGCTGTCGTTGTTTCTTCGTTCTTTGTTTACAGACAATTTAATTGACATCGTAAAACATAAAAGCGCGACACTGCATCAATATCTCGTCAGCAAATTTTTACGGTTAACAAAACGTTGTAACAATATTTCTTTGTGAGATCAAATTTCGATTAGCATCGGTGTGTTTCAATTCACCGTCGACGCAATTTTCTACAAGTGAAAAGCCCACTTGTTACGATTGATTGGAATCGCGTAGAAACATATGACGGATCAAATATTAATTTGACGTAAAATAACAGGTTTTTTAACGAAGAAAAATTTTCACTCGTAAAAGGATTGCTTACATTTCCACAACAACCCGGTAAAATATAGTTAACTAAAACTTAAATAACTCTTTAGTTAATAACACAATTTTGACAAACAATAAACTATTAATTACACGAACGAATTGAATGTGCAAATTCGTACACGCAAACTTCATCATGCAACACGTTCGTCACGACTTTTGAAACATTTCATCTCAACTTTTCCAACGCGTTTCGATGACATTACATTTTCATGAAACGTCCATTAAGCATTCATATTTCGTACTAGTCGGATAGTATCGATTTTTGTAATTCATAAGCGATTCAAAAATTTATTACTTCCCCGCGCTAAAACGCGACGAGTTAATTAAACCGCATTCAATCTTCATTTATCTATGAGAACGAAAGAAATGAAATTGTGGAAAGTGGAGAAGTTGAAGCTCGAACTTTGCTCCGCTCATTTTGGGTATTACACGTAAAAACCGAATTACTTTATCCGCGTTTCATAGAAGTCGCTCTAAAGCGTTGTTAATGAAACTTTCATCAACTGCAGCATCCCAAATAAACAAGCGTTTTCGCCGATGAAAAATTAAATTCGGAATCGCGTCAATTTCACGATTAACGTATCAATTCGTTGTTATCGCGATTTCACCAAATGTTCAGCAATATTCATCGTTGCGGCAACTTATCATAATGCAATCGAACGTGTCAATTAATAAGCCATATTATTTCAATTACAGATAAGCCATATTTACATTTCATATCGCATGCGCATTTTTACGTTCCGCACACCGCGAAAATCTAATACATTACTCGTGGCATTATGAAATTAATTGGATATTATATCACCAAATCGATAATGCAACATTTATTATGACAATTTACTTTGTGCGCAAACTGGCACACACGTTGCATCCAATAATCGCGCGTTTCTTCAACGTATAAATATATATTAACATTGGCCGACGAGGTTCGACCTTTTTGCTCGTTTTGTTCTTCGAGCGCATAAATAATGCATCGCGCGCGGCCAACACAAATTTCGCGTCAATCGATAACATCTCGCAAATGAAGACTCAAGTGCGACATTCAATATTCGGCGCGATAATTAACGTAAGCGAAAAACGAGCAGCTTAATTCGCCGCAATTACACAAAACGAATGTAATTTCGGAGCGTTTCAGAGCATTTCACACTCGCAGTAATTGGCTTCGATACGTCAGTCAGTCGCACGCCACTGTTACCGCATATTTATAATTCAGCGGCAACTGCGAAAAACTGTCTTCTAACATTTCCTAGAGTAGCAGTAAATTATTTGATTTGATATAATGTATTCTTAACCGTTAAGTCCCCACTATAGCTGAAAGCTTCAAAACCTTGTTTTTTGTGTAAATAGTTTGATTGTACTTTGTTATTGACAAATCAACAAACCATTTTTTTTGACAAATTTTGTTAGAATGTTAATTGTACATGCCAACGTTGGTCTTGTCCTCCCTATACATTGTCATCTACTAGCAGGCATAATGTTATATATTAATGACAAATTTACCCGCCGGCGGCACTTTTAAATGAAGTTCTTACATTAGGAACGACAAAATTGAAAAAACTGAATGTATCAGATACGATACAATATGGACTAAGTTAATGCACTGTTTTCGTTACAACGGGAATATTTTCACAATGAACAATTATCGAACAATCTTACAGATTTCGTATGTTTTGAAAATCATTCAGATTTTTTTCAGAATGATTTTCAGAATGATTTATTTTACTGAAATTTAGAGAGGATACTATTCATAATGATTGAATATCTTGTCAATACGAAACATCTTTATTACGCCCCCGCGAGGGTCTGGGGGCGGAGGTTCGGGGGTGGAAGTCCGGGCTAATAAGTAAGCTAATAAGAAAAGTACTTTTGGTTTTGGCTTTCCATTTGTTTCCTCCATAGTGACATGTACATTCAAGTTTGATGTTAAAGATATTACGAATAATTTTTTATGTATTTGAGCCCAACTGTTATATCACAACCTTGAAAATCATTTACCATTAAATTGTCATTTCGTTAATATATGTTGATAACACTTTACAAATAACAATTTATTATGCTTTGTTGTATAATTGTGTTGATTATAATGTTCGTTAGAATATTTTTTGTTTAACATTTCAGTTTCGGTTAATGTGCGGGTAAATTTGGTAAATGTTTTATCGTTTTTGTGCTTGGCCTGAACTTTTCAGTTACACTGAAAGTTTCGAGTTTTGGTATATTTTGAACCAAGAGCGATGAAACGGAAAATTTTGTTTTTTGTGCGAAGTTACTATCCGCGGCAAAGGTGAGGTTTGTTATCGCCCGAGGAACGGATTTTCCGTCATCGCCCATGCTGCTCTAACGTTTCAACGCATACAGCCGTGGCTGTTTAAACTTTAACTATTCTTTGATTGAGTTTAGTGTATAAATAAATTAATTGTGAATACCCGACGATTGAAAAACAAATACATTACTTTAAGCAAATTTAATTTTTAAAGACATATGTCTGTTAAATTCACCAAAACATACGAATAACCGATTAAACTCACCAACTATCCGTTTCTCTGGTTACATTCACCAGAAATTTAGTATGATATGTGTGAATTGTATATTTTTACGTGATATTTTCACCATTATTCTGGATATTTCGTACCATTATACTGGTATTTCTTTGGAAAGAAATGCCAGTATAATGGTAAAAAACGGACACGATACCTCGAAGGTATTATACAAGGTGATAAGATTTCATGTACATCTAGCAAATTTCCATAACACATCCTTCTCAGTGTGGCACAACTGCAACAAAAAATGAACCGACTCAGTTCCGCAACAGAATGCTAATATCGAGTGTGCTAATTGAGCGCAGCAAAGCGCGAGGTATTCGCTTTAATAAATAAAATCGGCGGTAATTGAAATAAGTAGACGACGAAGAAGTCGGCCAATAAGTGACCGATGATAGCTCGCCGCGAAAGATTAAAGCATAGACTTGTATCTGCACGAACAGCTGCGATCCGTGCTCATTCGATATGGCAACGCAAATCGAATCGCGGTACAAAATATCCGCGATTGCGTTTAATTGGCGACAAGTGGTAGCGCGTTCGATCGATTGCAGGGCGCGTAAAAACTTCTGAAGATTAGTTGTCGAGATAATTGCTCGAATAGATTCCAGAAAAACTTGATTGCAATATCAACCTGATGTGAAGAAGTTTTGAGCTAAAATTATCTGAATTTACAGGACATGTGGAATGCAGGAAAAATATGTGAAATTCTGGTTTTGTCAATTTCGATTAGGATATAATTCTGCTCGATAAGCGACTGAGACGAAAGAAAGCAGTTTTCGCGCCATCGAAAAGTTGCGATGATAAAGCGTGTAATTATCGTTGGCGTATTTCCATAAATGATTGAATATTATAATGGCACTCGCGGTACTATATTGCCGGCGAATTATCCACAAATAGATTTGCGGATATCTGATTCATGCGAGTTAATATTAATATCGAATCAAAGCGGCTTACGGGAAAAACAAATCCTCACGAAATTGCTGGCTTAGCCGTGCTGCGAAAATCCCGATCACGATTTTTCATCGCAACCGGAAACCGGGTGATCGATTTTTGGTTTTTCCGGTCGGAATTTGGACAAAAAACTGAGTGGTTTTCGGAATAATTTTCGGTGCAATTAAAAAGAAGAGATTTCGTCATTTGTTACAATGACGACCCGCATATGGTCGGACTCTGTGGTCGATACCGAGACTTCTTCATGAATATATTCACAAGTCGGGGTCCAGAGTACGAGACAAAGATGTTAACTGGTGATTGGGGAAACGTTTTCCTCCGATCGACCACCGTCACGTTAGAGCCCAGAGACCACCTTCAAAATCTCTTACTCGGCTCTTTAGCCACCTTTAGTGACCCGGAAAAAAGCGACCTGCTTACGTGGCGATCGCAATTATTTCAGCGGACATTGTCAAATGACTGTAACGAATCATATTCTGATGTCAGAAACTAACTTTTAAATTCTTGTACGTGAAGGCGTTTTCATTTTTAACCATTTTTACAAATCTCGTAAGCTTTGCATTAGAATTTTTGGTTGGAAAAGAAAGCAGTCTGTAAATTTATAAATTGAAATAAGTTTTCGTTATTTATATCTTCATCATGGAATCCCGAATGGGAAAAGAAACAAATCTGTCATGGCTCGGACTGTACCTAAACTAAAAATAGGCTGGCTGTAGTCTGTATGAACACTGGGAAAAAAATGTGCTCATCCAACACAAAAATCGTCAGATGCAACTGAGAAGTGAGGTTGTGTTTACATTTAAAATGAAGTTAGACACAAATGTTGGAATTACTTTGTAATAGAGTCATTGCTATGCAATACCATGCTGAGCTAATATGGTGGTTTTATTGATCGAACATATTGCCATGTTGAAGCAACTAGCTCATGTCACTTCATTCAATGTTGATTTGACATACCCCTTTTTCCTGGTGAATAGGAACACCAAATCCGTTAGTTAAACATTCAGAAAGAAAGAAAGAAGCGTTAAAAGTTCACTTGTCAATATTGGGATTTGAACCCTTACCTCCTCGTGACTTGTACTGATACCAGCATCAACTAAGATTGGTATTATCGAGTGAGTCTTAGAATGAGTTAGTAAATTTGAAGTAATCCGAGAAATTTTTACCTACAGTGTGTAAATAAATCATTTAATCACGAAAATCACGATTTATCCATTCTGGGAACTGAACCTACCTCATGAATTGTAGTGATACCAATCGTAGAAACTGTTCCCTATTATCTATAAGAAATTTTAAAGATGTTCAATTTTAAAGATGTCAAATGCCACTATTTCATTTAGGACAAGTTTGTCGAACTCGGTGGTTATCATAAGCGCCAAGTACGATTTTTCGGCGTCATCATAAGCGCCAACCAAACATCATCAAAAGCGCCAACGCAGGAAAAGATAGATAAGGTGATAAGTATTAGATAAGCATATAAATATCAGTACGGAGTCACAAATGAAATAATGAAC
>JABFPB010008327.1:0-10211 GCA_022817645.1 Ceratoteleas bidentatus | reverse complement strand
AGTTATTTTTAACGTGGCATAATTTAATTAATAAAAATTCGCCTGAAAAATCGTTTAATTTAAAATTTTCAGTAACGTTATTGAAGCGTGAAAACAGTTGAAAATGATTATTAATGCCACACTGTTGACAAATTACTTTTCAAATAACTAGTAAATTGATGTTAGAATTTATAATTTATTATTTTAATGCAAATGATCTTTTTTATATTTATTTAAAACATGATTTTGTTATTATATGGGTAACAGAGATATAATAAAACAAAATTAATTAAATCTATTCAACATTACGTCTCGCATCGCCAAAATAATCGACCTGTCTTGGCAGAGTTTGTAAGTTATTAGTGGGAACAATAATGGAAAAACGTAAATATGTGTTATATGCTGATAAAAATCGCAAAAACAAATGTATATGCGTATTAGAACCGTAAAAATTTTTCTTTTGTTTATTAATTAACCCAAATACATTTAAATTCATATTCAATTATTTATTTTCGCTAACATGATAACACATTTCTGTCTAGCCAATTTGTTCTCTACGAAATTTAGAACATTGCAGAGTATATTTCTTCAAAATCGTTTGGAAATTGTAGTACCAGCTAGTTGTTTAATACATCTAATTTGTTTTAGCTATTAACAAAAAATTATTTCTAATAACAATATTCATAAATTATTTCAGACGTCCATTTTTAACTCGTTGAGAGTTATCTATATGTAAAATTTCATGCAAATTGAATGAAAAATAATGATTTTTAGAAAATAAATTATTTAGTAAAATAAAGTGACTATTCAAAAATAACTTAATAATTGAGTTTCATCTAATATAAAAGATTTAATGTTTAAAAATAAGAACAGGAAACAGATTCATCCAAAGTAAATTGAATACTGTTAAATGCAAGAATACACGATAAATTATTAGCTACCTTTTAGTCTATACATTAATTAACTTACTTATTTTTGCTTGATATTCACGACACTTCACCTTCCATATTTATATAAATTTAGACAGATCTACCCAGAAATAACGTTTCAATAGCAATTAGCATCATTATCAGTCCGTCAAAATAAAAGATTGACGGATTGATAAACCGTTCTGAAGTACTTTATATGATTTATATACCAATATACCAACCTATCGATTATCTGTCTTTAAGATATTATCTCTTCAGGACACATTATATTATTAATATTTCCCTCAATTTTTAGGATCCAAAGATTTTGATTTTGGACGAGGCAACGAGCGCGCTGGACGCCGAAAGTGAATTCTTCGTTCAGGAAGCTTTAGAACGAGTCAGAAAAGGAAGGACAGTTCTGATAATTGCGCACAGACTCAGTACAATAAAAAATGCCAACATAATCGCAGTTTTGAGCAAAGGCAAGGTCATCGAAAGTGGAACTTACACCGATTTAGTTGCAAAAGAGAATGGTCTGTTCCGGAAACTCGTGCAGCATCAGACCTTCAAATGAACACCGAAACCAGCTGATGTCATCTGTTAAATTGCCTGACACTTAATATCAAGCCAATTATATTCGGTCATCATTTTACGACCGTCATCTTGAAACAAAGTGCCATCTAGTTCAACAGATGACATCATCAATCGAAGTCAAGTGAGATTTGATCAAAAGTTGACACGTCTTGCATGTAAGGCAATCTCATTTGACTTCGCTCAACTAATTGAAAGGATAATGTTATGTATATATTTGTATATGTATATATATATTTTAAATGGGTGCAAAGAGTAATTTATCGGGTGAATATAATTGGTATTGTAACATACATATGTACTATTTGTATGGGAGAGATTGTTTGTGGATGATAAAGAATATTTTGTTTTTTGAAATTGTTAATAAGAGTTAATAAGAGTTAATAAGAGACTAAAGATGGATATAAAAATGAAAATGTACAAATGCTGTATTTTAGCGCAGTTTTCCTGACTTTGTCATTTTTAACGATTTTTTAAACAACGCTGCAATACATTTATCGGTGCATTTTTGTTACGAGTTTTCTATTCTTGATATAAAGCATGTACATTAATTTAATACTGTCACTCAAGAGCTGTTGTAAACAACAACGCCCAAAGTACTACGAAGTTCCCTGGTGGAAAACCATTCTGTAAAAATCTGCAAATGTCTACAAATTCCTCTGAAAAGATCTGAAAAACCTCTGGTAATCTCTGAAAAACTCTATAAAACTCTGCAAAATTCTGTAAAGCTCTACAAGACTCTGAAGTTTTTTTTAATCTTTTTTTTTAATCTGCAAAACTATGAAAAGTCCCAATTTCAGCACTTTTTCAGAGTTTTGTAGAGATTACAGAATTCTGTAAAATTTTACAGAGTTATTCAGAAATTGCCAGATTTTTTACTGGAATTCGCAGACTTTTGTAGATTTTTGCAGATATTTTTGTCCAACAGGGTTTGGTAGTCTGTACATTGTAAATAAGAGCGAAATCACTATTTAATTGATCAAAGTGTATAAATGTTAACGTGACTCAAAGATTTTCGCAATTGTATCATAAACGCAGTCTATCGATGTTGAATAAAAAATGTTTCAAGTTAACAAATCCGTATCGAAAAATTTCCCTCGGTTTACGGTTTTTCCTTTATTTCAGCGGGTCGTCTGATAACACATTTCAGCTCAAATTTCATCTCACCCAGTCGATAAATTGTGAGGATCATGATTTATAGATTCCCATGGATCCAATTTCTGCATCTCGGCGTTATTTTATCCAAGTCTACACTTCGTATTTATGCACCCCAAAAAGAAAAAAAAAATCGACATGCAACTTCGCCTTGTAATTATATTTATTACATTATCGACGTCTCCTTGGGACAGTCGCCAACGACCGTTTGAATCTCGTCTGGACTCGTACTTTATGTACAAGGAAAAAGAAAAAATGGATAAAAATTTCTTTTGCAAAGACTTGGTCGACGTACAAAGATCTTCTTTCAATACAACGGGCAGCTTGCCAGAATAATGAGAGGGTGGAGATGGGGAATGATTCCAAAATTACTGCTCCATCCACCTTATTTATAGTCCACTTCGGATTTGAGGCAGAATTGAATGTTGATTTTTGCCCTTTTCCATAGAAGATTTACAGATGCAATGAAGATATTAATTTATGATGATACATCTTAAGGGGGCAGACCACCTTGAAAAAATGAAAAAATCAACATTTTTTGTATTGGCTTAATGTTCCTTGGGATGTGTACTTTAATTAAATTAAATATTCGTTCCAAGTCCGCCGAATACTTCTTTACCAGTTAACGAGCCGTTTTCGGTTAACTAGCGATAAAGATTATTGCTAGCTATATCGTCTAAAAATAAAGATTGTCTCGACAGCAATGCGGAGATACAGTTGTAAGGCGCTGTAATCTCAGATTAAAGGTATATATTAGTTACATACAACAAAACTGGAACTGAAACGCGTTTTTCTCAAAATGGGTTTTTTTAAATTGGCGATTCAAATATCTTCGGCAATTGACGTCCGGTTTTTATTGCCGTCTTTTTGTCCCTGCTCAGAAATAAATTTGCTGTTGAAACATGTAGCCGTTTTTCGATATTTTGGAAAATGGATTTTCCAAATGTGCACGATTTTGTGCTGAATTTTTATGGAAAAAAACTACTTTTTTCAGAAGGTCACCATTTGTTTACAAATCAATATTTTTTAAAACCCCTACATGTTTCAACAAGACGTATTATTAACATTAAGGTCTCAATTTTTGTGCCAGGATGATTTACAGGACCACAAAACGAATCGCCGATTTCCACGCGCCGGAAAAGGACGTTTACGCGACCTGCTGCAGCGGTTACAGGACTGTGTTATCCGCACCAAAAAATTGTTAATAACATTGAATAATTATTCAATAAAACCACGTAAAAAGATTTTCCATTCCTTTGTGTTTTTTTACCGAAAAAATCCCGAATTTTACGTTTTTTTAGCACGGTCAAGGTGGTCTACCCCCGTAATTACAAGAGTAATCGATGGTATCTTATTTTAGTATGTTTTTTTTACTAACAATTTCATAAAAACTTATATAACCAAATATATTTATATATTTTATAAAGAAGTCTAAAAATGATCACACATTCTAAACATTTTCGCCAAAGCAATTTTAATTGCGGCTTTTCGTCATAGCACCAACCGACTATACTGAAAGACTCTTTCAAATAGGACGAAGTCGCACTGCCCAAAGCTTCGTAAAATCACAGATCTCAGGGACACGTGTACACAGCTCCAATGATACTTGATGCTTCTTGCAGATATGGACTGGCGGTAAATGGCGCGAAACATTTTCGATGGATATTTATATACAATTATATGTGGCGACACTCGGGGTAAGCAACGCTGTACAACTTATTATATATAATAAACACTTGTAAAGTATAACTCTGAAGGCTCTAACTAAAAGCTTTTTAGTATAAAATATTTTAGTACAAAGTAGTATAGTTAAGGTAGTTTCCCCTTTGAAGGGCCGTATATTTAGGGTGGCAAGTGAAAATATGATCATATTAATTTAATGATGTTTTATTATTTCCTGATAGTATTAGTTTAATTGTTTCTTGGTATAATAAATATGAATTTCCCATAAATTGAATACGAAAATGAAAAGAGCAATTTTTTGTCTGTGTTGGTTCTTCGTGTAATTTTGGAATTTTTATAATTTATGTAAACATTGACACGTTTTATAGTCATTTTGATTTTTTTTGTTCGCACTGAGCTCTGTGAAATCGTTTTTCAAATGTAATAAACAACATTTCAGTAACTGTTAATTATTTATGGATTGTAACATAATTTATGGATTGTGACATAATGAGAATTCGATGAAACTTTACAACCGGTTTATTTCCAGGTCTGCGTAGCAATCGAGATATTCGATGTTAAAATTTCATTAAAACACATGGATAATATCACTATGTATATCATTTTTCAGTAATTTTAGCATCTAATATCTCGGCTTCTAAGCAGACGAAATACTTGGGAATTTGGCAAATGAAACAGCAGCCTCGAAGTAAAACAGATTTAAAGTTTCATGGAATTCTCGTTATTGTAACTTAATAAGGGAACTACCTGAAAAAAGATTCATTACAAGCATTAACTCTAGAAGCACTTGACCCAAGACTTGTTTTTTCTCACTAGGCCATCCTAGCATGTTATGTCAGACTTCTTTATTTTGCTTTATTTTGTACCGAAAAAATTCTTTTTAATAGTCCTTAGCATTTATTTATTCATTGTTTATCAAGTGTATATCTTCAATACTAAACGGTACATTCTACTCATTTTTCATTCCATCGGTGCTCTAACTCATCTAAACATAGATAGTTTTTTACCTGAAAATCTTAATTAAATTATATATAAATAAAACATGCTTAACAAAATTCAATGCTACTCTCATGTAATTCAATGTTAAAACTTTGAATTTCAATACTTAATTTCTCGATAACTAGACGGTAAAAATCGTTGAAATGTTGGCAAATAAAATAAATCACCGTGAATTTTTACATACATTGTTTAAAGTTTAATCTTTATTTTCACTTTTTGTTTGAACATCCTTAACAGTTGCTTGATGTTTGACGTAGTAAAAACCGTAGCTCCTGGTGACGATGTAGACAATCACCAGCAGGATGCAGATAGCTGCTATGGTGGACACCATAATGATAATGTATTTGCGTTTCTCACTGATACGTTCGTTCTCCGTCACCCAGCTGACCCAGGTTCCGTTCCAGAGTTGAGGATTGGCTTCTGGGTCCTCGGCGAGGTTGGCCGGGGCAACCATGTTGCGTCTGAATTCTTGGACTACGATGTTTATAGCTTCGATGACGATTTGCTGGTCTTCGGCGATATTATTCAGTTCGCAAGGGTCTGATTGGATATTGAAAAGACAGGGGGCTAAAGATGCATTGCAAACCTAAAAGTGGAAAAGTAACACTGGAAACTGGACATTCGAGAAGTGAGACGGAAAATGACATTTAGAGGAACTGTTCAGATGGGACTGCGAAGAAAGAAGTTAATTATCGTCATTGGCTAAAGAACATTTTCCCAAAGGGAGTAGCAAATGGTTCAAGATGAAATTGATGTTGAGGGATGTGTCAAGTAAGCATCGACTAAAGGTTCAGTATGTGATTATTGATGATCAATTAAGAGTCGGATGTATCCTCGGGGAACATTAATTCTATGCTGATTCCCATTGTCGGATGGGCATCAAAAGAACATTGCATATGAGGACACGAATGCAAACGATTTAATGAAGCTTTTGAATATTTGTATACCTTGTTAATTTAACAAGTTATACAAACGCTGCCCTTCTGAATGTAACGCGACAATCTATTGTTGTGTTATCATTGTGCTTTTGTAAACAAAAAACTGTTGAAAGCAAAAATCGCAAAATGGGGATCCTTTTGTGAACCATTCTGAACTAAATTTCTAAAAATATCTTTGGTCTGTAATTCGAATATTTCCAATGTTCTACAACTTACTATTCACAAGACGTTAGATTTATTGCATTAAATCGAAATCCAACATACAACATTTCATTTTTCTCAAGGGTCTGAGCTAAATGTTGGATTTATGAGGGGAGAAAACCTGTTTTGAGCCGAATCTTAGAAAACAATTTTTTCGAATTTTGAAAATGCAAAGGATTCTTTATACCCAAAAAACCGTTCGTAATTTCACTTTCATACGACTTTCTATTTACGGAAATAAGCGGGAAAGGGATACTAATGTGTTAATAATAGAAAATCGTAGACAATTGAAATTACTTGAATCGGAGCCAAAAAACGTTTTCTTGCGACTGTGCAACAGATTTTGTAAATGCTCATATCCTCACGTTTGCCTTTCGTAAACGTTTTCCTGCAAAAGTACAACGACAGATCGTCACGTTCCATTCGGTGGGGTTTAACACTACTGAGTATATGAAAATACTGCAGTCTATATATAGTTTCCTTTGAATAAGACATTAAATTCTTTGAAGACACGTTCGAAGTAGTTTATAGTTCATAACGCGTCTAGTTGAAATATACGGTGTCAAACATGCCTAAATTCTAAATTCGCGTCGCTGTAAACTTGACGTTATATTTCTTTTGATTGACAAACACTTTGTGAAGAAAGACAGTCTTTTTCATCGTTTCCTTTGAATGTCTCGAATAAATTTCTACTTTAGATACATCACGCATATCATCAAATAAATAAGAGATATTATATTGGCTCGACTTGCTACACTTATTTTCAAATCGATTTACGTTCCAGTATTTATTCTTTTATCTTATTGCACCGATTTCTACCTCCCTCCCATTTCACTCTATCCGAACCTACAAGAGTCAAACTCATTTTCTGCTTCAAATTATTTCTCAATGCCTCTTTCTAAAAAATGGCTGAATCCCAGTCAAAGAATGTTACGCGAGAAATCGTCGTCGTTTATACAGTCGGGTCACCTGTTGTATGTTTGTGTCGCACCGAATTTCTGCCTTGGCTCGGATATCAAGGATGTCAGATATGGACAACGCGTGCACATTATTACTCCCCGACTTTGAGCCGACATCCTCCGGGCCTTTTTGCAATTCCGTTTGACGTGCTTTGATCACATTTGCGATTGCGACGCCCGCCATGCTTTGTAACACTTGCGCCGCAGAATAAATAGGGGATTTGCCTTCCACGACTTTGTTGGAGGCCCGACCCGACTCGCCGTACCAGGCCACGTGCTCGTCCACCGTGCCGTTTATTAACTTGAAATCGTTGTAGCGAATGCTTGTGTAGTTCGAGACCACGTCGATGTTGATCACAACGTTCGTACGCATAACGGAGACTTCGCCGGATAAATAGGGCCATATGTTCACCCCGTCTAAGTTCGTGGCATTGTTCAGGTTCACTCCTGCAATGGGAATTGAAGGGAATTGAATCATGTTAGAAACACAGAGCTTCTGATTTGGGCAGGATTCATTCTCCTCTTTTATTTATGTCATATTCACTAATATCCCTGTTACAAATGAAGTACTGAAACATATTTATAATATATTAAAATATATTAGTAGTAAATATGTGCTATTGAAAATAGTCGACAGTTAGTTCAAAGCATGCGGATTTTTACACGCTCTATGGTCACAAAATAACCTTTTGAGCATTGCTGCCATGATAGTTCCACTGTAAGGGGAACCTCAAGTAAAATTGCAAAAAAACGATTTTTGAAGAGTAGACTCTAAGAATTCTCCGTTTTAAGGGAAAATAATCCGTTAAGGGAACCTTCCACGAGAATGGTTAAAATCCACACTTTTTTTAATTTTTATGAATTTTCATATGTAAGTAGTCTTTCATATTTCAGATAGATTCTCGAAGTACGTTTTTTGTTTTGCTGTTAATTATTTATGTTATAGGTTATATAATTTTGGAAAATTGTTATTTTCGGATGGTCAATTTGAGACAGCGTTTTATCCAATTTTGAATTTTGACCTCGTACACTTAAATGTGAACCTTACTCTATAAATTTGTCGGACAGTTTTTCGATTTATTTATCCATTTAAAAGTTACGATCGTTTACATTTAAAAAGACACAAAAGTCGCAAAAACAGGTTTTTTGCTGTATTTTCACATTGAAATCGTTACAACTCTATAAAAACATAAAAAATAGAGTATTCAGTGCTGATCAATTTGAGATGTCGAAAGTTATAATTGGTTCAAAACGTATTACATTTTACATTTTCGAAATTGCAAAGTTTCGAGATATAGCGTTTTATTAAAGATTTAATGCATGTTTTGGAAAATATACACTTTATAAAAGATTGGTAAGTTGCATTTTTACAAAGTTTCCGAAAAACCGGGCAATTCAAATTATACGTGAAAAACCGGACAATTCAGATTATACGTGAAAAACCAGACAATTCAAATTTTACATAAGGAATTACACGGACAAATTTGAATTGTCTGGTTTCCCCCGTATAATTTGAATTGTCCGGATTTTCACGTATAATTTGAACTGCCCGGTTTTTCGCTGAAAGCGTCGATATCGATACACTGTAAATAGGTAGTGTAAAAAACACGAAATATTACGTTATATGTTACGTAAAATTATGAAAACTGTAATTTTACATGAAAATCACGTAAAATTGTATGAAAACAGTTATTTTATACACAAAATTAGGTGAAAACTGTAATTTTCCGTGAAAATGACGTCAAATTATGTTAAATCGCAACATTTTACGAAATATAAACTACGAGTTCGAACAAAAGAACTGTCGAATTCTAGCGTCGACCGACTGGCACTCGCGATTCGGCGATCTGTTATTGTTTTCAGACAAATCTAAATTAAAGTTAATTTCAATTAACAATTTTGAAGAATAAATGTTGATTGATAACACTTAAACCACACATAATCATGTCATAAACAGTTTGATAGCATTAGGAAAATATAACCCCAAAATATTCCGATACACTTATCGGAATTTTACGTGTTTCATAACAAAATGGCTAAAATCCGTAACTTTTATCCGACGAAAATTTCGATATTTTGTTCATACTAATCTAAATAAAAAAAAATTGAACAAAACCTCGAAAAAATATTCCCTCTTCCCTTTTATTAATTAAAATAGTTCAAAAAAGGGCATTTTTGGCGTAATTTCTTGACCACAATTTACTTCAAATTTGGTACACTTCATTCTCATTCTATAATCTAGCATTTCTAAAGAAGGAATTTTAAATTTATACTTTATTCTCGATTTATGCTGTATTGAGTGATACAATGCAAAAACAGGCCGATTTTAGCCTATTTTTCAGTATTTTTCATGTTTGAAGTGTTGTAACTTTTGTTTAAAAAAAATTAATCGAAAATCCGTCTTAAAAAATGCTTCAGTATACTTTGAAGATCATGTGTGCCAAGTTTGAAGTTAATCGGTTGAAAATAGGCTGAGAAAAATTACGCCGAGTGCGATAAAACTGGAAAAAAAAATTGTCGAGATAATTGCGTTTAAACTTTAGAAATGCTATAATTTACGCTGTGCATTCCCAGTCAAAATGTTAAAAAACGTAATTTGTAATGCGGATATGGAAATTTCGGTTTCACTATGCAGTAGTGAAGGGTTAAAAGTATCTAAAACCGCAATAAAATTGTTTCCATTCGTTCCGATTTTTCATGATTTTTGGATTGAACCTCCCCTTAAGGAGACGTCCCAGTGAAACATGGGAAAAATCGATAAAAAAATGAAAAATTGTTCATAACTTTTTTTGTTG
>JABFPB010008326.1:0-10244 GCA_022817645.1 Ceratoteleas bidentatus | reverse complement strand
CCCCACAAACCACCCACCCCCCCCCAAAACAAACCCACAATTATTACATAACACAAACCACCCCCCCCCACGACTCAATTTTTCTTGAACTTTTTGTAATTTTTTTGCATTTTTATTGATATAAAAATGTTTTTTTGAATTTTTTTGAATTTAAAAAAAAATTTTTTTGAATTGTTTTGATTTTTTAAAAATTTTTTTCGAATTTTTCAAGAAAAATTCCAAAAAATACGACAGATATTCAAAAAATTCGAAAAATGAGGTACGGCCTTGACACGTATGTATACACACGCTGTCGGACAGTTTTTCAACTGTCCGACGAAAAAGTCAAATTGGCACGTTTATACTAACCAACGTCCTTACGAGATCGTACGACGGGTTTTAGAACGGTGCAACAGCTGCACTCGCCATGAGCCTAGAGTCGCAATTTGTGCACCACACATGAAAAGTGATGTCAAACGTGGATGCTTGATCCTAACCTCAATCCCGGACCACCTGGACGACCCGGGCGACCTCGCGGACCACTGCGCGCGCTTTGTGGAGCGCCCGAGCCCGGACGAGGCTACGGACGCTTGCCGACTCCTGGTGGGCGCCGGCGCGGGTCGCTGCGGAACGCCGCGGGCCCTTGGCCCAGCAACTACGACACTGACCGACGTCGAGTTACTGCCAACCTGCGCGCCGTCACCGCGGCGCTGCCATCGCGTTTGTTTACATCCGCGAATCCCAAACCTCCTATCCTAGCTGTCATACGAGGTATTTCTGTCTCTCTCACTTATATGTACCACAACCTCCGCAGCCTCCTCCGGGCATTTGCATGGAGATGAGCGACGCCGAGCACGATTCCGTTAGAGGAGTAGTCACTGCGGATAGCAGCTCCCTTGTCGCTGAATCAGCCAAACTGCCGCAGGCTCTTCAGTCCACCAACCAGCAGGATTCGCCAGCATCTAGGGGCAGGCGTACCAACGCGCAGCGGCTTTCAGAAGAAGGGCGCACTAAAAAATCCCAGATCATGAACTACTTGATAACTCGAAAACGCGACGCTTCCCAGTTAGAGGACGCGGACGAGGACTCGCCTGCGACACCAGCAAAGAAAAGCGGCATATTGAGCCCAGCGACCTTGAACTTTGCTCCGATGGATCCCGGCGCCGCAGGCGCTGGCGCCAATTTGCCCGCAGCTGTACAGGGAGAAGCGACGATGGAATTCCTTCTCAACGAGATGAAAATGCTTAGAGCGGAGAGCAACAAGTACATGGCCGATCTCACCACCAGCATGGAGGGCATAAAGAAAACCAACGCCGACCAAGCCTCTACACTGGACCAGATGGAGAGGAAGCTGGACCAGCAAGCCGAGGACTGGAAGAGGAACTGGGACCAGCTGACCACCAGCGTCGCCAGCATCCAGGCCGACGTTCTGGAAACCAGGCAGGTCCAGACACGGCAGGAAGCGAGAATCCAGGCTCTGGAATCCGGAACTGCTACTCCCGATGGCACTGGTCTTTTGGACTCCATCCAGAACGAGCTGGCCCAACTGCGCACCCAAAACGAAAAGCATGAAAAACAAAGGCGGAAAAACAACATCCTGATAAGAGGACTGCAGACAACCAGCGAGGACGGCACACGCGAGGTCAGAAATTTCATGAGGGAGAAATTCGATCTGATAAACGAAGTCGGCGATATCAGCTTGGTCAACAAGGCGAAAAACATGTACAGAGTAACCTTGGGCGACCATGCGACTAAAATCAACGTGATGAAGAACAAGAGGAGTAAACTATCCAGCACAGGAGTCTACATTGACAACGACTACACACCACAAGAATCTGAAATCCAGTTCCAGCTGCGCAACATCGCAAGAGAGGAAAAATCTAAAGGCAAGTCTGTTCGCTTGGCTTACCAGAAGATCCTGATAGACAACTCCTGGTTTGCATGGGACAGCTCGACCAAGTCTCTGGTGCAGGACAAAGGTACGCCCCACGTCTCCGACAGAGCGCGTCCGGCAAAAAACTAGATCTAGTCCCTGTGACATTGACTATCTGGAATGTTTGCGGTTTGTCTACTTTGAAAGACTGCAGAAACCCGCCGGACGCCGACGTAGTGGGCATATGTGAAACTTGGTCAACGCAGAAAGACCCCAGTCTACCGGCCCACTGGCAACAATATGCGTGCATCTCCTCGCCAGCTACCAGGGACTGCAGTACAGGCAGAGCAAGCGGCGGCCTCCTCCTGTTGGCCAGAAAAACGACTTCTGAGACCACAGTCGTCGACATCTCCAACCTGTGGATATCCGCCATCTGTACTGTAGGAGCGACAAGCTTCATCCTGGTAATGATCTACTTCAAGCCAAGCCACCATCTGGATACTGCGCTGGAGCTACTACAAGACCTTCTGAACTCTTTGGCAGACGAATACAGAGATCTTCCAGTCATCCTTGCAGGGGATTTCAATGCTAGGGTGGGAAACTACACGGAAATTGCGCGAGAGATATTTGTAGGCACATCGCTGGTTCCTGAGAGAAGCTCGACTGACCCCCTGATCAACGCCAGAGGGAGGCTGCTGTGCGACTTCATGGCCGATAACGGCTTCGGCTTACTGAACGGAAGGACCATCAGTGACCATCCGGGACAGCAGACCTTCGTGAGCCACCAGGGAAGCAGCACGATTGACCTCGTCTGGATCCGAGCCGCCCACGCTGACCTTATTCAGGACCTCCAGGTTTCAGTTGAACCATCCCGATCGGACCACTTTCCTGTCAACATCAAGCTGAGCGCCCTCAAGGAACATAGTGTACAGCAGCTAAGCCAACACTGCGCGGATGCAGGCCCCACCACCAAACTTCGTTGGGACCAATCCAAGGAGCAGCACTACCGGGACCACCTGACGTCGATAACTCCGGAACCTGCAACAGCCGAGCCTCTTTCTGCGGAGCCCCTTTACAACATCTTGGCAGCATCCATCGCAGAAGCAGCATCGTCTCTAGGCATGGTGGGATATGGCTTGGTACCACCGAGCTGCGTGCCGCTCCGAGCCAAATGGTATGACCGAGAGTGCTGGCTCATGCGCCGTGAACTTGGGAGAACCTTGAAGCTGGCAAAGGCGCACCTCTTCGAGGAACCGTTTAAATCCAACTACCTGATGTCGAAGAAGAGCTTCAAATCAACGATTTCGTCCAAGAGAGGTGCCTATGAACAACAGCTGAGGGACAAGTTCGCTGCCATCAGGAATCCGTCGGACTTCTGGGAGGCCTATAGGAGCACCAAATCCATGCCGTACATCCACTGTCCAATCCCTTTGACCGAGTGGGAAAACTTCTATGCTGCAATGTTTCCACCGCGCGCCACGACTGAAATCCTATTCATGGGGACGTTCCACAGCTATCTAGATGCACCGATATCTCTGGACGAAATCGCAGCGGCCCTGAAGACATGCAAGGCAGGAAAAGCAGCTGGTCCGGATGGAATCCCACCAGAGTTCCTAAAGGCTCTTCCGGACACCTGGAGAAGGCACCTGCAGCAACTATTCAACAAGATCATGGACACCGAAACCATTCCTTCTTCGTGGTGCCGCGCATCCCTGATCATGCTGCACAAGAAAGGAGACAGGATGAATCCGCGCAACTACAGGGGGATAGCCATCTTGGACTCCATTCTGAAAGTTTTCACGCAAATCATCTGCAGCAGACTAACGCCATGGGCTGAGAACGGTCATTTGATTCCCGAAGCACAGTCGGGCTTTCGGAAGACGCGGTCCTGCCTTGACAACATCTTCGTCCTTCTGTCGTCCGTGCAGTTCCAGCTTAGCCGAGGTAACAACAACATCCACGCGCTATTCATCGACTTTGAGAGAGCGTTTGACTCCGTCTCCCATCAACTGCTCTTGCAGAAGCTCTACGACCTAGGCTGCAGCGACAAGGTAGTCCGTCTCTTGAAGAACGTGTACGACCAAGCTGTTCTCATTGTTAGAATTGGAGGCGCTTCCTCTGGAGATATTGCCGTCACTGAGGGTGTGTTACAGGGTGAGGTGCTGAGGCCCCTCCTGTTCTCCCTGTTCCTGTCCGACTTGGAAGACCACCTTCGTGCAGACGGCATAGAAGGCATCAGTTTGAGCGCAGCGACAGACCTCCTGCTCCTGATGTTTGCAGATGACATCGTAATCCTGGCCAGATCCCCGGCAACCCTACGGAAAATCATCTCCTCCGTAGAGGTCTACTGTGACCGCAACAAGTTGAAAATCAACACCAGGAAAACAAAGGTGATACACTTCAAGCCATGCGGCAGAAAAGCCAACAACGTTTTCTGGTACAAGGATGAACGCCTGGAGAATGTCAGTTCTTACGAATACCTGGGGGTCACCATTGCAAGCTCGACCTTGGGTCTTCAAGCCACCAGAAACGCGATCACCAAAGCCAAATTCGCGCTGAGCACTGCACTCTCCATCTGTGCAAACTCTAAAATTGACTCCTGGGCAGCAAGAACGAAGCTCTTCGACAGTACCATCCTGGCCACTCTCCTGTATGCGGTACCAGCGTGGGGCCTTCGCTACGCCGACGCGTTGGAGAGAACTCAGATGGAATTTTACAAAAGGCTACTTCGCCTGCCCGTATCGACCTCCAACGCCAATCTGCGACTCGAGTTGGGACTGACTAGTCTTCATTGGAGAATCCTGAGCACATCACTCAACTACGTCATCAAGGTCTTATCCATGGAGCCTACCAGGTACCCCAACATCTGCCTTACCAGACAACTCGACCGCTACCGTGCAGCTCCAGGGCCGGACAAGTTCAACTGGGTCAGCCACTTGCTCACGTACCTATCGCCGACGAGCATGACGCACCTTCTGCTGTCTACGGACGCGTCCGACTGGATTGCCGCGAAACCTCTGGTCCTAGCCAAGTTCCGAAAGTACCAGAAGCAGCTGGACCTCACCATGTTTACTACCTCTCGGGCGCATCTCATCAGCATCCCCAGGACAATCCTCGACTGCAGAGCCATCTATCTGAACCTCAGGATCCCGCTGCCGTTCATCCAGCTCTACGCCCAGCTCAGGCTCGGACAATCTCGAGGAGTCAGCTTCCGGTGGAAAAGCGAGTCCCACAGCCTGGACCCAAACACCTTATGCACGATCTGCAACCTGCACAGGCCGGAGACCCTCAACCACTTCTTCCTTGAATGTCCGATCTATAAGCCCTACAGAGAACGATACCTTCACCCACTTATAGCCACCAACAGATTTGCCATAGACCAATTACTTTTCATTGCTCTGCAAACCGACGCCACCACTATCAAGCACATTGTATTTTTCATTCAGTCGAGCCTAAGGTTGCGTGCATTTTGCACGAATGAATGAGCCGAATGCTGTTAGTCACTTTGTAAATGTGTATATAGTGCTTTCTTGTCTATTTATTATATTGTATTGTAAACCTGTACCTTCTTGTTACAAGGGACTTCCCTTATAAACAATAAAGATGTATGTATATGAATGTTTATGAAATTTTTGAATTTTTCTGAATTAAAAAAATTTTTTTTTCAATTATTTAAATTTCTGTATTTAATTATTTATTCAATTATTTAAAATTATCAATTATTAAAATTCAGAAAAATTAAAAAAAATCAAACAAATCAAACAAATTAAAAAAATAAAAAAAAATTAATAAAAAATTTAAAAAATTCTAAAAAATGTAAATAATTGAAAAAAAAATTTTTTTAATTCTAAAAAAATTCAGAAACATTAAAAAATTTCATAAACATTCAAAAAATTCAAAAAAATTCAAAAAAATTCAAAAAAATTCAAAAAAAATTCAAAAAAATTCGAAACAAAATTTTTTAAAAATCTAAAAAAATTTGAAAAAAATTAAAAATTATAAAATTCAAAAAATTTAAAAAAATTTTTAAAAAATTAAAAAAAAATTTTTAAACAATTTTTAAAAAATTCAAAGAAAATTTTTTAAAATTCGAACTAAAATTTTAAAAAATCAAAACAATTCGAAAAAATCAATAAAAATTGAAAAAAATTTCGAAAAATTTTGAAAAAATTTTTTTGAATATTTGTTGTATTTTTTGGAATTTTTTTTGAATCTTTTTGTATTTTTTTGAATTTTTATTGATTTAAATAAACTTTTTAAAATTTTTTTTAATTTTTTTGAATGTTTTTCGAATTTTTTTGAATTTTTTAACAATATTTTTAAATTTTTTTCGAACTTTTAAAAATTTTTTCTTGAAATTTTTTGTTTTTTTTTTAATTTATGTTTTTTTTATTTTTTTTTAATTTTTTTCGAGTTGTTATAATTATTTTTTATTTCTTTATATTTTTTCGAATTTTTATAATTTTTTTATATTTAAAAAAAAAATTTTTTTACGAATTTTTTTGGAATTTTTAAAAATTATTTAAAATTTTTATTCGATTTTTTTGAATTTTTCTTGAATTTTTTTGTATTTTTTTGAATTTTTATTGATATAAAAATGTTTTTTTGAATTTTTTTGAATTTTTAAAAAATTTTTTTCGAATTTTTCAAGAAAAATTCCAAAAAATACGACAGATATTCAAAAAATTCGAAAAAATATTCAAAAAAAATTAAAAACAATACAAAACAATTTTTTATTTTATTTTATTTACCTATTATTATTGCTTTTACGGGTGTACAGATGCCAAAACCAAGCTACCAAAAACGGGCATACGAAATCATCAAGTTTTCTTTTGGCCCTCGCGGACGGTTGATACGCCCTCGAGCTTCGCTCATTATTTTTGCTCTCAGCAGCACACGGAATAAATTTTCTTTTTCTTTCCCGGGTATACGGACACCGAATGTCCACTACTGGCGCTCACGGGCACACGGAGCCCTTAGCGAATTAATTTTACTCTTTGCACTAATTCTGCTCTCACCGGCAAGCGGAAGCCCAATGTTCTTCGCTTGAACGCTCGCAAAACAAATTCATTTAGTTTCGCTTCTAGCTTATCAATTTTGCTCACACGGGCACACGGATATCCCACTTCTCTCCTTGGTTAGACTTGTTAAGATTTGGACACATTCCAATACATAACTACACACAGCCTCTGCAAAGCATGTGTTATTTGGGTAAAAGCATGCACCAATCGACTAACATAGAAATCTTTTTTTTCCTCTTAGGGAAATTGCAGTCGTTAGAAGTTCCCCAAAATTTGAGGGCTCTCTAATTTTAATAATAATAATCAAACAATTATAAATTTTTTTTTGTTCAGCGTCGGATCTTGGCCGTGCCGGGACAGTCAAAATACACTCGAAGCTCTCACTGTTTGATTTCTCACTATTTGACATGTGCCGCTCTCACTTTTTGACATTGTCGTCTGCTATAAAAAATCGCGAAAACACAACTTTCTCGATCATGCGTTATTAAAAGTTATGATTTCTCAGCCAGACATATACTCCCAGAACCACAGAATGTCGCTAAGGTCAGTTTATTGTAAAATTATTATTCGTACATTTTTTATAAACAAAGACACTAACTCCGTTGCAGCAGAACTTCGACATCACCTTAAGCATTAGTCAAAGTTGATATACAAATAAAAATTATTTACACAATTTTTTGTCATATCCTACGTAGGAACCTACGTCGGATTTTGGCGTAGGAACCTA
This sequence comes from Ceratoteleas bidentatus, assembly GCA_022817645.1. Lineage (NCBI taxonomy): Eukaryota > Metazoa > Arthropoda > Insecta > Hymenoptera > Scelionidae > Ceratoteleas > Ceratoteleas bidentatus. The sequence goes on along the minus strand of JABFPB010008326.1, from coordinate 2,644 downwards.
TGTAGGATACTACGTTGACCGAGGCAGTAGCGATACCTTGCCTGTGCAGTCATTCAAGAGATAGCGGGATCATTTCCCACTGCCGGCCATTCTGTTAAAGGTTTTCGTGGTTCCCCTGAGCGTCACGTAAATGCTGCAGTGGAGTTACTAAAGTCGAGCCACGACTCGCAACATCTTCAGTGTTTTTCCCGAGTGTTTATGTCTAACGTTTTTGTTCGTTCCCCCTGCCTAAGCAATAGCGTGAAAGTGGGTGTAATGTGTTTTACGTAGTTTCCTGCACAGGTTCCTACGTTGGATTTTTTCGTAGGGCAATCTGTGCGATCCGAATGACGTCATTTACATTCATATAACTACCAGAGTGAGATTTTCTCACTTTTTTACACATTTGTATCACACAGCCAACTTATTTTGCAACAGATTGTCGAAAAGCCATGATTTCTATTTTCGAGGTGGAGAAAATCGTAGAATTCAAGACATTTCATAATGCGTCGAAGCAGAGTATCACTTTATAGCTGACAATATTCTCCCATAAATAATATTCTGATGTGGCGTATTAGTAGATTAGCCAATGAAATGAATTTAGATTTATTTATTATGTCCGATAATGATTTCGTGAAAGCAGCCAAAGATTTTTTATTGTATAAATATCATTGATAATGTAGCTATTTTTGTATTCATATAGTTTGTAAGGACAGTTTAAAATGAAATAAATAAATAAATACAGAATCTCGCTCGAGTTAGTTCTGTAAAAATTAAATAATAATTTTTTCAGTAGCAAAGTTCTGTTACAGCAGACTTTCGGCATCACCTTAAGGTGATTCGTCAAGCATAAGTTACTAGATTAGTGTATTTTTATTTAATTTTGTTAAGGCTTTGAATTTAATACTTAATACTTAAGATAAGATCAATCAACTTTCTTACTGTGGGAGAATGCTGTAAAAGGTTCAGACATATTTTTTATAATAGCTTATCGCTAAAAGATTGTTTCGCGTTTTCGAAGTGAACAAAATCACGAGAAACAAACTTTTGTCGAAAATAAATCATACAAAACGGATTTGTTTATAGAATTACATTTTCCCATAATCAAGGTATTGAAATCGTTACAAGTTCAAACTCAACATATTAATTAAATTAAGGAAAAAGACACTAAATTCGTGACTTTAGCATTGACATATCACCTTGAGTTGATTAACTAAAGGCACTAACTCCGTCCTGGAAGTTGCCTGTAAAATGGCACTAACTCCGTGAAAGCTTGCTTCCACGGAGTTAGTACCTTTTTACATGGTGGCCAGCAGTAGAACTTTTTAGAATTCCCGGTTATTTCACGGTTTTCCCGCTCAAAAAAGTTTCTCGGGCAGCCCAAATTAGTTTTGCGTACTACAATTTTTAGGAATTTTATTTACAAATATTTTTTGTCGACTTTTTTTGAAAGTATCAAATTTGATAGACATTTTTTTATTTTTCAATTAATTTTACTTAAAACTGCTTTGAAATATTTCGCGAAACTCAAAATATTTGAATTTCATGTATAGTAGAACCACGATTATCCGAGGGGTCAGGGCGAAGTGTGGCTCGGATATCACGGAGAATCCTTGAACGGAATTATAATTTTCGAAGGACACTGTAAAAAAAGTTGCGTAAAATTACATTGCATGTAGTGTAATCTGGTTCCACAACTTGTAATGTGATTTTACAATCGAAGTATAAAACAAATTATGGAGAATATGAAAAAAATCTTTTTTTACAGTGTACACACATACACATTTGTTCGTAATAATATATTAATTATTTAACAATATATTTCTTATTTATTAACATAACTAATCACCAAACGGAGAATTTTTGTTGACCGCGGTGAAACAACAAAGATTCATTTTTGTTGTTTCTTTAGCTTTGCTGCGTGTTTAGAAAGTGTTAACATGACAGCATCCGGCTTATCCGATTTTTTTCGGTTTATCTGAAGTGGTGCCTCATATAAGACGGAGATCATGTTGCGCTAGACAACTTGGAAACAGAACATCGGATAATCGAGGTTCTACTTTAAAAGTAAGTTCAATAAAGATAAAACTGTTTAAACTGTTTTTTGTAATCTTCCCTTTAACCCTTTCGATTCCGAATTATTGATGAATAATTCGGGATCGAATTATTAAGTTGTGATATAATCATGAGTTCCCTTATGTAAAAGGGAATTTAACTTAATTCAATTTAACTTAAACAACTTAAAATACTTTCGGTAAATTGATTATGTTTTTTGAAGTAAAAATGGAATCATTCACACTTCTCGGTATTGGAATGAAATTCCAAGATTTAATCCTAAAACGCACATCTTGTTTTTAATGTCTTTGTTCCACACATGCAACTGTCATTTTAGCATCTTGTTCTCTGGGGTATTTGAACCCCAGTTGTGCGTTCTAAGGTTAATGGATGACAATGCATTGACATTAATGGCGCAGACAATGTATTAAAAAATTAGAGCTTTTATCATTTATCATATTCTCCTAGAATAAAAGATTTGACCAATTATATATACAATCATTAATTCTTTAAGGGGTTACGCCACCCTAGAAAGTGAAAATGAATATCATGTTTAAGGATTTTTTTGGGGAGGGTTAGCGATGGAAATAGGACCCAAAATTTCACTCAA
>JABFPB010008325.1:0-10239 GCA_022817645.1 Ceratoteleas bidentatus | reverse complement strand
CTCATTACTATACATACATACATACATTTTTTGACATTTTAATCAAGCGGAATATAACGTAATTCATTGAATTCGTTTATGAACGAACAGCAAGCATATTTCAGTCCGTTATTAAATATTACGCAATTAAAATTGTATACCGAGGATAATTTAATAAGATATTATTTCTATGGTAGTAACATTATCAAATTGAATATTAATGGCAAACCAGAATATTCTCGATAAAAACCGATGCATTTTTTAATATAATAATTGTACAGGTCTTTATAATTTATTCAACAGATATAATAATTTGTCGTACAAAATGTATGGCATCTCGAAAGTTTTAAAATTCAATTTGAAACAACATTTCTTTTTCCAAATATATTTAATGTACAAATCGAATTTACACTGGAGAAGTATACGTCAAGCAAAAAATACCATCAAATTAAAAAATAATTGATGCTGCGTATTGGTGTCAAATGAAAAATGCTGTGAGAAAATATGATCCTTATACTGTAAACAAAAAGAAAGGAATTATTCCGAATAAAGTCTCGGTAATATCAGAATAACATATGCACGACTAATTTGATAATTGCCTTATTGGAACTTAACTCACAAATAACAACAAAACACTTATGTTGTCTCGAGAAAGAGTTATTACACCATTACACTATCATTGTAATATTTACAAATTATATTTTCTTTACTTTAAAACAAATCTCAGTATAATGTAAAATGACTTTACCAACAAATCAAATCGCATTAACTTGGCAAAACCAATTTCTCTCTCCGTACACTAACACACAAATCACAAAAATCCCCTAAACCACTTATCGTTGCATCCAGCAAATTTTATTCTACGCAATTTCACCTCCTGCTGTAATTTTGCGCGAATTTTTTTCACCGCACTACACACCTCCAGTTCTCTCGGCACAGTCACGTCGAGCACGTCCCTCCCTCGGTTTATTTTTAATAACAAAATCCCCGCCAATTAGCCCGCTCGACTCAGCGCACCTCCGTAGGTTCGCACCGGAAAAAAATCTGTTAAATGAACCAAAAATTTGTAGAACTGACAGATTTTTCGAGTTAGCATATCAAAATTGGTTGTCACAATATTTTGGAATTATATATTGGTAAATGTCAGATTACATATACAAATCTTTTAACATACGTTGATGTTTATAAGAAGGTTAAAATTGTCACTGAAGTAATTTAGAGATATTAAAAATATCTATTGACGTAACTTTTTAAACTTATTTGAACCTATTAGTTTTCGAAAATATGCCAATTAAAAATGATCGTTAAAAATCATTAATTCCCATTAAATCGCACTAAATTTCCCATTTAAATTAATAGGGCTGAATCAGAACAGAACAGACAAAAATTCTTTAGATTAGACAAGTAATTGTCTAATCTACAATTACTAAATTGTAAATTTAGTAAAAAAAAGTTACTAAAGTGTAAATTAGACAACTAATTGTCTAATCTACACACAACTTCTTTTTTGTCTAATAACACAGACACCTTTTTTTCATCGAATAACTCCAACATCTTATTTACCTAAAACTGACATATTCGCCTTACAAATTGACATATTGTCTCAGACACATTTTCATATATCAGTTTCACGTATATTTTTCCAGTACGAGCGGGGCTCTCGCGCGGCCGGGAAATGTTGATTAAACGTGGCCCGTGTGTGCCCATAAAAAAGTGCGCACAAAGAAAAGCGTGCGGCACGCGTCCGCCCCGCAGCGGGCCGCATGAATAAAACAGTCCCGGTGTTTATGTGCACTTCGCGCGAGCTTCGTGCCCTCCCGTGAAGCGGCTACAAAATAACACAATTACACACTCGCCGCAACCCTCGCATCCCGTGTTCGCCCGGGTGATCGCCGCGCCAAGTCGTACGTGCGCGTCCTCTTTTATTTTTCGTCCTGCTCGTCCTTCGGCGTTCTTCGCGCGCGCTCTTTCGCGCGCCCTTCCGGGACAAAAAGGCCGGCGCAAAAAAAGCGCCCGCACGGCTCGTTACAAGTCTATTCATACGTGCGGAAAAAACGGCGCGCGCTGGTATTTATTCGGCCGACCGGAACCAAACTAAATCGTCGAAAACCAACGTTCAAGCTTTATGGCTGCTTTATTAATCGAATCGCCGCCACTTGAGAGACGGCTAATTTTTTGCAAGCTCGGCGCGGCGAATTTTAGCCTCTGCTTTTTCGACACGGAAAAATTAGTGTGTGTAATTTATGACGAGGTGTTCGGTGAGAGTTAATTGATCAATAAATCGATAGGTTATTTTTTCGTTCGAGGGTTTGGGGAATTTGTACTGAGGACTTTAGGTGGATGATGTAGTGAGGTAAAGGATAAATGAAGTTTAACGTTTTTTCGTAAATAAGTGAAGAATGGCCTGCACCTTTTTTCTTATAAGCCGATTGATAAATTTTGTGGTCAAAAGAAATGTACGTTTGCAATATTTGGTAATTGTAAAGGTTTGAATAAAATGATAGTACCAATATATGGATTAATTTATAGAAATGTAGTGATACATGTTTAAATATCAGGATGTAATTAGTTTCTAATCTCACAGACAGTCCAATTTTACAGTAGAAAAAAGAATAATTTAAAGTCGTAGCGTTTTATATTAAATCGTTCAAAACACCAGTTTTGTTAAAAGATTTTTTCAGAAATTACCCTTTAACGGTAATTACAGTAAATACTTCAGAACAAATTAAGAAATTACAGTACCGTCACAGACTAATTTAGATCGTCTTCGCGATGAATTTTGCATCACGCGGATCTATCCCAATTGGTTTCCCACTCCATGTACACCCGACTGACAGATGGTTGATATACAAACTCATTCATTATTTTTCACCTCGATTCCACATACTTCACTTAAAATTAAAGATTACGTACTAATCTCTGTCCCTTTAGAGTAAAAGTTTATCTTAACAACACATCAAATTTTTACTGGTGTATACCAGCCAACGTGAAAATTGCTTTATTTCAATCGTAAAAATAGATGTTCTTACTGAAAGCTTGAGCGATTCAACTTTGGAAGTATTACATAATTAATTTGACTATCTCGTAGATTATTTAAATGCAGAGTAAAATCTGTGAGAGCAAATCACTATTCTTGTGTCCAATAAATATATGGTTGAAGAGTAAAAATATCATTGCTATACTAGTGATATTTTACTACTTCGTCACTGATCAAAATTCTTGTCAAAACAACTCAACTCTGTCTGTAAAAATACTATCTTGCCAAGGCATATATTTTTACTTTTAAACCCTCTTCATTTTGCTAAAAGAAATGTACATAAAGTTTAAATAAATGTTTGTATGATCCTAAAAAAGTCTTACGTTAAAATATTTGTCACTGTTTGATATAATGTCAATATCGTAGCAAATAACGAAAATTTAAATAAACATTATATAATCTGTGTTAAGATCACGATATCTACAATCTTATACGATTATAAACATCGAAATAATTATCGAACCAAAATATCTTATTATTGAAAAATGTAGTATTTTACGAAACATAAGACTGTTTCAAACAATATTTATATAAACAAACAAAAAGTAATTTTATATAACGCTACATGATATACAATGTAAAATTTCGATTATCATACGAACTTGTACCTCAACCTCTTCCAAACTTCCTACTCCCTAAAATCTGTCTTTCCCACAGCAACAAACAGTTATTTATCCAAAAATATTTCCGTTCCATTACCCTCGCGCCATCAACGCCCAAAGCCCGCTTACGTAATCCAAAATCAACGCGGTTTAATAAGCCCGGCCAGAAAGTGCATGTCGTTAACGACATCACGTATAGCGATCCAATTTACTGCTCGTGTTAAGAATAACCGAAGAAGACATGCCGGGACTTAAAGATGCCCGATGACGGGCTGATGAAGCTCCGTCGGCGGATTAGCGCGCCGGGATTAATAGCAAAGTTTGTAAGAGGGTCGGCTTTTCGAATTCGGCAATCCGGCCGAAATGTGCGTCCATCCGGCCGTTTCTTTCTCGCGCGATATCCACGCACGCCGGACGCACCGGGACTTGAAAATAAGGTCAAAGACGGACGTGATCTGGTTGGCTTAGCGCGTCTCGGTGACATTGACGAAAGTCTTTCCGATATAAATCCCGCTGCTCACATCAATATCAATCAGGCCGTTTATTTGCTCGTCAAATCAGCGTCACACGCTCGACCGCGGGTTTGACGTTTATTGCATTTGTTTGTTTCGGATCATAATTCCCGAAGATTCCTCGGCTCTCGATATTGATCGCCGCGCGCCGAATTCGGACATTCCCGGGGGTCCGGGCTATTTGGGAATACATTAAATATGCATGCGACGTGTGAACAATATTTCGATCTGTACTCGGGGACAATTCTCGATGGAAAAATTTCTTTCACGAGTACCTCGAAGATTTTTGCATTTTGAATAAAAGTAATTTCGACATCGTTATCGGATTGAGGTTTTTGAAGGCATTTTTACGGATTTGCAGAACGTTAGACTCGTAGTATTTAAATTTCAGTGGTAATATGAGCCCTAGTAAAAATTGTGATTATGCTGAGATCAGGGCCTGATCAGGATACCACGTCGCCTGCACTACAAAAACAAGTGTCTCATTTTGAAACACTTTGATATAGTAGACACGAAAAGTGTCTAAAAACAAAACAGCTTTACCCAGAAGAAACACCAAAGATGTTTCAATGTCTCAAAATGAAACACCAATGAGACACCTTCTTTTCTAGTGTGATCAGAAACTGATCAGGCAGCCTTATCAAGCCCTGTCTACCGATGTAACGGTTGGAATTGATGTGGGCATAATGAGGAATCCTCATCAGACTCATATTGTGCCGAAAAAAATATAATGACTCAGACGAGAATTGAACCGTCGATGCTCAGTTTGTAGTCTGTCAGACTTGTCTCCGAGCTATTGGAACATTATATGTATGAGTGAATGTGATATGAATATCTTATTACCAGGTTATGATGTGGCTTGCCTTATCATAACCTGATAAGGCCCTGATCATGTTAGCCTCATCCAATGATGTGGCATTCTAACCAAAACCTTATAAGGCCATGATCAGATTGCCATATCATAACCACATCAAAATTACCTGGTTAGGGCCTGATAAGTTTTCCTGATGAGGTCCTGATGTGGCATGCCTCGGAAGGGGCATGCCACATCAGAGCCACACGGATTCCAACCGTTACATTCAATGCCTCATTGAAATACTTTATAAGGACCTCGTATAGTTTTGATCAGGGATCCTTTAATCATATTTGCCACATCAATTCCTGGTAAGGCCCACATGTCTGATGTGGCATGCCACATTACATTTTCAATTAGGGTGTATGACACTTGTATACTGCATTAAGAGAAAAGCGTTTCTAAAATTAGTGTTTAAACAGTAAGGCATCTTAAATATATATCAATTATTTTATCGACCAATTTAGAAGGGTTATGAATATTTATTTAACGCCTTAAATTAAAGTTTCGGATATTTGAATTTGAAACACAAAGAATCCCACAAGACATAGAGAAGTTCATCTTTTAAACACATAAACACACTGTATGTTTCAGAATAATTCTGAAGAGGGCCACCCATAATGGCTGAAATGTTAATGGAAGACATACATTTAACAAATATTAATAAGTCTGCTAAAGTGGTCGATAAAATAACCAATATTCATATTCTACGCAGAAGTTAATAACATTGATAATAGCAAATTAAATGCCCGTCATTGATATTTAATATCCTAGCATTACTTTTCATTCACTAATCTATATGATTACTTTTCTCTCAGTGTGAATATTTTCAAGGAGAATTTCGCGATACTGCAATCTTTTTTAAATGACGATGCTCATGTCCGATAACGATTACGAAATAGAAATCGAATCGAACAAAATCAAATTTGCGAGTAAACACTAGTCAAACTGCTTCCTTCCGAAGAAACTGCGATCGTGTCGCAACGATTGCTTCACGTGCGAATTCGATTTAATTCGAGGCGATTATCTTAATTGAGACATAGCGTTTTTTAATAGACTGTGTTTATGCAAATGATATCACTGGACTGATATAGTCCGTTGGTTTGATTTATTGCAGAAGGCAACAAGTGCCCGACCCCTGGCTGCACGGGACAGGGTCACGTGACCGGACTCTACTCTCACCATCGCAGGTAAGTAATTATAAGTAATTAACCTACCTGCACACAGCACGTAACGCCGCTCCACGTCGATTAACCGCGCGACTGGCTCTTGTGCGCAAGTAGCTGTTCAATTAATATCGACTGACGATTAGCACCGAATAATGCGTGATGAAAAAAGTACCGAGTCATCGACCAAAGACCTGTTCTTGAAGATAAACGTCATTTTGATTGTACAAAAAGGGACCATAACGAAAAAAACTTATTTTTGGAAACATATTTAAAGGTTATTTGTTAACTGTAAAAAAATATAAAAGAGGATAAATAAATAATTCGGCACTTAATTTATTGGGATATTTTGTACCTTATCTAATATAATTGAAGTAATGTATTTTGTACTAGCAGAGAATCTTAGAAAATAGTTTTCCTGATTAACCAGAAGTCGTGAATATTCATTTGCGACAGAAAGATGAAATTTTAGGTGAAAAAGAACCTATTTTTCACCTAAATAGGTTAACATTAGGTATTAAAAACGGTTATATTAACGAAAACTTAACTAACTAAATCTTAATTCACTGAATACGCTGCATAATTAATAGATACAATTATTAAATACAATTAAAAAACAAATTCAAAAAGTTATTGTTCACTTAAGTTTAAATACCAAGGGAAAGTAATCCGAATTATTTAATTCTAACTAAATTAGCATCGTATATTATTATCACTTCGCGGCATGGGAAATCGTAATTCAATTGTCAGTTGTATGTAAAATAATTACACTGAAAAAAAGTCATCGGAGGAAATTGTAGACTCGATTTGTTATTAAATATATGAGTGTGAAATTGGAGCAAATTTACACCACGTCAGTTAACAAATGACCCGCGAATGAGGTGTAATATTACTTGGGGTAAAACGAATATCAAGCTATATACTATTAAATTATGTAATTGTTAATTATCATCACGTTATTCGTATATGATTAACCACGTGGTTCACTCTTGTCTCTTGCGCAGAATTCTTACATTATCATTTGTCGTGATCATATTACAATAGCAAATGTGGATAAGAAATGTCATTTTTACATAAAAATTTAATAACTGCCTGAGATCCACGTTTTTTCGAACAAACAAAAATATCAGATTTTTTATCTTCTGTATCTCTAATGGATTTGAAACCCACTTTTTTATACTGTAATTAATCCTGCAATATACGAAAATTTGTTTTACCCCATTTTGTATTACCAAAAAGAAATATGCACTTCATTATTTTAATGCGGAAAACATTGAAACAAAAATATTAAAAAAAAGTTTTTTAAATATACAAATTTAAAAAAATGTTCACACATTGCCAGTACATTAATAATACTCCAAATCAGTTCTACCTTATCACGTGACTTGTTTGAGGCCTTGTTAGATGCGCGATAAAGAAAACGAAATCTGATAGTAGCTCTGCGGTGACCCGTTTCTCAGGAAGCGTATCAAGGGATCATGAAAGGCGGGGGGGTGTGACAAAGTATTGGAAATAGTCGACGTAGAGTGTCGTTTGCACACTGTTGCGCGTTAATTAAACGAACTCTAACTTTCCCCCTTCTTTTACTTCGCGACTATAGTTCTAAAATACAAGAAGTCGAGCAAAACATTATGGTCAATGTCTGACGTGAAACTAGATGCCCTATAAAAATGTTTACCCAATTAATAAGACTTTTGTTCAGTCTACCGCCGCGCGAACTGTACCTACTGTTTGCAGATAGACTGATTGTGTTTGTGTCTCTTAACACGCACAGCGGCAATTAAAACGTTAACTATAAACTGCGACAGGCATTGCACTTTTCCGTGCTATCGCTATCGATTCGACTAAGTAATACGAGCAATTACGATGATTCGAATCAACAACCGTTGTATCGTGGTAAAATTATTTCGCAAAACCAAGAAAATTCCGACCTCGAGTGGTCGGATTTTTTTAATAACACCTTTCCTGATTTCACCCCTTATAACGAACCCAATTTGCTGTCGTTCCAGCTTATCGGGTTGTCCGCGCAAGGATAAGCTGACTCCTGAGAGTAAGTATGACTACAGTCCACTTTTCCTTCACGTAGTTGATAGTGCATCTTCTTTTACGCGAGCATCATTTTAGTGCCGCATCGAAAAAAAGAGAAATCAAATTCTGAACCAACCCTAAGCGTCCTTAACACGCTTACAGGACGAATTTCAAACGCAAAACCGGAAATCGTTTAAAGAAAAAAATACGAAAATGGTGCCTCGTCCTCTAAGTAGCGTTAAGGTCGGAACCAATAGGACCTATTGACGACTTTAGGTCTCAGTTAACCGCAATTACGAGACACCACGCAACGAGATGAGTAGCATCCGTCGTCAACAACGCTCTATGTCTGTTATTCTTTGTGCTTTACGTTTGCGGGGTAGAGAGCTTTATTTATTGCGTTCACCTTCGTTTAATTTCTCATTCTGTTTGTAGTTCATTAGTAGAGAATTATCACCACACTTGACTTGGTTATGTTGCCGTACTACTTTCGAGAACTCGAGACCCCAAGACACGGGCGGAAACCCCCCCGACATGCGCACACGCCAGAATCCGAGGGAACACCTCGCCGGGATTGAGTATAATTATAATTAAGTTTGACATCAAAAGCGAAAGAGTGCCAGAGGTGACACGGAAACAAGTAGTACACTCCAACACCAGCGAGGCGTCCGTTCAGTTCAAAGGAAAGCCCGTCCGAGGAAAATGCCTACACCGAAAAAAATTCCGGAAACCTTTACCAGAATAATTCGGTAATCGTTAAAAATCGCGATGAAGATGTCATTACTGTCAGCCCAAGCATGTTCTACTGCAACCAGTAGAATTCTAGTACTGGTTACAAAATTTTTGTAATGGATAGAAAAACATGTTTGGGCTGACCAGAACGATGTTTAGAAATCTTTTTCTCTTCTGTAGTCACTTTCGTTTCCACGACTGGTTTCGATTGGAAAATTGTTTTTCGAAAAGCGTCGGACGGCGAATTTCCGGCGAACCGAGCGGTTCCTTTGGATAGAGGATGCGACCACGAGAGAGGGATGTTCGCCAGAAAAGACGACCCCAGCACGAACACGATGTTACAAGTTTATTTATAATTATTTAATGTTTCTCTGGATTGGTTGTGTTTTAGTTCTCTCTACCCGCTCGGTCGTGTCTCGCATCGCGCAATTGGTTGGACGTTTCTGTTCCGTTCCCCGTATCCTTGTTTCTTGACACTCGTGGGCGGTCACACGGAATTATCATTATACTCAATTGAATGAACGAGACGGGTCGTCGATCGGGGTCAGGGGGGAGGGGATTCTGAGCGGGTGTGCACCTGATGCGTCATCAAACGATTGTGTTTAATTGTGCTCGCACGTGTCTGGGTTCTCGCAGTTCTGGCGATGCATGAGACTATTTTGAAATGCCCGACGCCTGGTTGCAACGGTCGCGGCCATGTCAGCTCGAATCGGAATACGCACAGGAGCTTGTCCGGATGCCCGATCGCTGCGGCTAATAAACAGGCCGCTCGCGAGGCCAGACACAAAGCGCAAGGTAAGGTGCCAGGCCATCATCCTACGGAAAAGTCCACAGGAGACGACGATCTGGCGAAAAGAGCGGAAAAAGTATGGGACATCATGTTGAAAATGAGACAAAGAAAGAGAGTTAGATAGACTTTTTCACCCTGCAAAAAATATTGAATAGAAAAGAATAGAAAAGGATTTGACATGTTGAATTCTTTTGAGTTGTTTTGAATACTGAATCTTCGTTAGGAATAAAAATGAATTTGTTTTAGAAAAATGAATTCCTGAGGTCTAATTCTTAAAACTGGTGCTGGAAGACATAACCTGCAAATTGTTCATACATTTCCTCATTTAAAAGTGAATTACCCGTTTAAAACAACTCTTACATTTTATTATTATTAGACTTATTGAAAATTATTTTATTAATTGGAATTATTGTAATTAAGTCGGTTTCGATTAATTTCATTTCTCCAAAAGCTGTGATTGTGGTTACAAATAAGCGGTGAAACCAAAATGGGCATATTTCTCCTTATCTTAGCCCAATGGGCTATTGGGCTATGATACGG
>JABFPB010008324.1:0-10250 GCA_022817645.1 Ceratoteleas bidentatus | reverse complement strand
ATAAAACACTTGTTTCCGTTTAGTGTTTCATTTTGAAACACATCTGAGACACTAGTAAAACGCTACTTTTTGCAGTGCAGTCGCTAACTTTAAAAATTCGTAAAAAAATTCATTATTTCTTCCATAATAAAAAAAATTTCCATCATTACAGATTTCGTCTATTTTGGTCGATTCGCCTTAATGACAAAAACAACACTTCTCAATTTCAATAAACTAAATTTAACCGAATAAAATAACTTCAATTTCCGATTCAATGGAAAAGATTCTTCTTTCTAATGGCATTACTAAGGCAAAAACATAACTTTGTCTCGGGGGGGAATTCCTCTTCATATTTACGGTTTCCGTTCGATTAATCGATATGAATTCGAATGATACGCTCTTTTGAAGTGCGTAATTCGTTCCATTGAATTCAGGGTCTCGAATGAATATTTTGACGGAAGAACCTATGCCCGTCCTTTGTGGAGACACGTTCTAACCCCCACGTTCTCCCCTTCACTTCCCCACAAGAGGCTGTTGAAAGTTTCGGCCTTTGAGAATAGTTTTATTTTTCGACAACGTCTTCGGGTGGTCGGGAAAAATGCTCTCGCCGAATAATTGCGCGAAATTTTTTCCTCGGTATTACGTTAAATTTGGTCACGAAAAATGTAAAAAAACTTTTCACAAAAATGTTGCTCGCAAGAGCTAATCAATAATCGGACTTTTCGTTAGTTTTTCGCGAGCCAGAAATTTCGATACGGAATATCGCGTTTCTATTATAACATGGTGATGGTTTAATATCCGCGTTTTAACGCCAATACTTCATTTTTGATATTTTTTCATTCGGGCCGTTCGCTCACTGGAAATGAACTCGGAAACATCAGTTTCTTATTATCGCGTCAGATTTGTTTATTGCTTAATACGCTTTCGCGTCACTCCGGACTGATTCCTTTTTTCGCTTCATTCCGTTACAAAGCGGAAACGACGGCATTTCATTTCGGATTTTATTTAAAGGTGATTTACGAATGTCCTGATGAAATTAGTGTCTTTCGACGGGGCGATTATATCTGGCGAGTGCAGTGGAATTTTTTAATAACATTACAGCCGTTTGAAGTAAAAACACCTTCGCAAAAAAGTGGCAGCGACGGGAGAACAATCTTTTTCGAATTTCGCGCAACATCGCGTTCACCTTTTGTTATAAAAAAACGAACGTATCCGCGGGCCGAAAAATCCGGCTCACTTTGAAGTCCTCAAAAGTTGAGGGAATGTTCGATTTGACGGAGTTATATTTTGCCGCGAATCTAATCTATGTTAAAGGACTTTGCAAACAAAATCGAAGTCTTAGTTGAAGTATGGTTTACCTTCGAGGAACGTGCGCAAGCGGCGAACCAAAATTACTATGACTTCGTGATTGTTTGGACGCGCCATCTACGAAAATGTAAAGAAACGCGCTTGTTTGCGTCAAATTCAATTAACATAACACACTGCGTCCTGATCGACGCGCCATTCAGTGAAACGTCATGTTTTACGCGCGACTTTTAATTTCCGCATGATAAAATCGATTCGTCAAAGTACGAATTATCAATGGCTGTTCGATGAATTAATATCGACATTCGGCAGAAGGAATTCGGGTCGGCGGTTTTGCCAGTAAATTCGGAGTTTGGCGTACGGAGAATAATGTCGAAAATGATCGTAATCTGAAGTAAATGCGGCGTAACTAAGGAAACTAAGAGATGAAGAAGTGATACTAATTATTCATATGTTTATTGATTTCCAACTCTAGTATCGAATTTAATATTTCTAAAAATATATCCAAACGACTAGGATAATTTTAAGTAATGTTAATAATGAAGCAGGTTGAGAACATTTGAATAAGAACAGTATTTCAATGTTATGAGAGATGGGACTGGTCTTCATATTACTATTGACATGTATTCGTTATTTGTCAAATACCTCAAAAAGAGGTATTTAGATATAAATTCCTCCAGAGATATTCTTATATATTTATATATCACAATTACTATATGATCATTGAAATATATCAAAACAAAAAAATAACATCACGAATCAATCTAATGGCATTTTGTCGAATATAAATACAATGTATATACAACTGGAATGGAATGGACTATTAAAATAAAAATTATTTATTAATTCTTTGAAGTAGAAAAATAAAATGTTATGAGAGATGGGCCTGGTTTTTTTATGACCATTTTCATGTATTCGTTATTTGTCAAGGCAATAATTTTACTTTACAATATTAGCACGCGTTTCCTTGACATATTTATACAACTTGTTGAACTGATAGTACACTGTTAAAAATATCCTTTTGGGCCAAAATAAAGCATTTTGGCACAAAAGAAATCATTTTGGCAGAAAAGGAATCCTTTTTATTTAAAAGGAATCGTTTTCATTAAAAACGAATTTTTAGGTTAGTTTTTTCAGTGTACCAGTTTCAATTCTGGTGTCAAAAATGTTGTGGTTTCAGCTTTATACAACTGAGCTTCGAAAACTATGATTTAAACCCAACGTTTCAAATCAAAATCTCCTAACCAAAAAAGGTTTAGGAACTACTGATAATCAAATGTTTATTATTGCAATGGTTTCATGGCTTACATGATGGAGTATAATATTTACTTGTTCCATTTCGTCTGAAGATAGCTCAATTTTAATACAGGCTATTGGATGTAACATCAATCCAATCTGAAGCCGATCTTAGGAAACAAAATAATTTAATTTGCATTTTGTTCAGGATTTACAATTTAAACTTAAAATTAATTGAGCAATTTTTACAACTAAATTTAACAATCTACAAAATATATTATTAACAAATTAAATCCTAAGTCAGAGATCGATTTTGAACCCTCGTCATTCGAGGTATCAGTGAAGTCTTCTACGCCTAAGCTACAACACTTGCATTGTAGTCACCTGTCATAACATTAATTAAGGGAAAGGATAATCCGATATTATACCTACGTTTGGCCAATATTATTTGACAACATCTTTGATGTTCGTCCAAAGTCACTGAACCGATATGGGGTCAACGTTGTTTACCAAATTATCAGTGTCTTTCCAAAGTTCCCGATCGATGTCAGCAATTAACTTTAAATCGGTATTGGACCAGTGCTGATTGTTGACATTGTCAGTTTTTTTTTGAAAGGCAGTTACCGATGTTAGCAAACAATACTCTGTGTTTTTTATAAAAAATATTTTATAAAAAAGGTTCTGTGTTGGATGTTGATTTTAGTAGCCAAAGTTGAGGTTTAAGGTAGTATTATCACAGAGATGTGATGGTTACAATGATCACTCATTGTAAATGATAAATGTTAGAAATTACATGAATAATTTTATATGGTAAAGTCTTTTATCAAATAAAAAACTGTAGTGTCTTTAACATTTATATTTGTTTTACTTGGCCAGATACTCTACCTTGTCTATTGAAAGTTATCGCTCAAAAATTACCATTTTTTGACGAGTTTCCTGAACATCTTATATATTTTCATGCAACTTTAAGACAAATATATCATTTCATTTAACTTCTTCAGATTTTGCAAAAAGATATAATATTAACCATATCCGTATGCAAAGTTTATGTATGGTCTTTATGTATGTAGATTGCAGCATAAATTAATAGAAAGCTCTATACAATTTTCGACACATAGATTGTCCGATTCATTTCGTTGAGTCAGAAGAGTATAAGAAGGGGTTTCAAAGTGAGGGAAGAGTAGTTGTTCTGCTTCTTGGAGGTAAAAAATTGGAGGAAATTAGGTGCAATAAAGGGGAGTAAAGAAAGGCGCTAAAAGAATTAAGGTAGGGGAGGAAAGGAATCGAGGAAAGGGAGAGTGTAAGAAGGGGGTAAGAGATTCAGCTTGGAGTCTATTTTGAAAAGTCCACATTGATTTGTCACCCATGCGACGCTTATCAACGCGTGTATGACTTTCTATCGTTACAGAATATTATCAAAAAATCTAACACATACGTCGTATTCGACCCAAAAGGTGTCGTACATTCACACATTATGGAGCTTTGAATTCTGGTCTGGAATTCCAAAATAGTGATGAAATGAAGGCTCAAATTGGAGTTTGAAAATGTAATCGTTAATACAACCCCGTTGCATAGTACTATTCTCGCTTTTTATTCGAAACATACGAAACATATTTAGACATATATCGTTCAGAAATTGACATATCTAGGTCATATGTGAACATATGCGGTCATGTGCGATGAACGTTCGGCGTGTATACATATATACAGTGTCCCAAAAGTATGAAGATATACATTTTGATATAATCTTGTTTTATTTTTGAAGAATTAATACAATTTTAAACGATTTGATTAATTCTTAAAATTTGTTAACGTAACTTCATTCCACAATGAACCTTGATATATTGAGACAAAATATGTTGACAAAAAATGTTAAAGTGTCTTCGATGTGAGGCAGGTGCAAAGACGAGTAAATTTGTTACTGAGATGTAACGATATTGAGAATACTTTTGCATAGTGAAATAAATTTGCATAAACAATTTTAAGTTTTGAATGTTCTCAAATGCTCATAATAAAAAATTACTTTCTTTTCCCGAATAATTGTTAGTGGGAATTTTAGCACTGCTTCCAGTATTTTACTTGAATTAACAATCTAATCGTTTGTTTAAATGCTATTTTTAAATTACAGTTGCATTTTATGTAATAACATGTTACATAAATACGGTTTCAGAATCAAAGATTTAAATATTAGGTTAGAACATATGTTGAAAAGAATATCAATAATTCTAACAATAATTACAACAAAGTAACGTCACACGCAAAACAGGTGAATTTCCGTATCTAATTTCGCCCGTGTGAAAGTGTCATCTGATTATAATCAGGTTTACCCATATCTGATACCCATTTTTGATCGGATCCTGTATGCATAATTATACTGATAATAACTTGCTTTAATCCAAAGTGACTGAAATTATATGCTATAAATTAACC
This sequence comes from Ceratoteleas bidentatus, assembly GCA_022817645.1. Lineage (NCBI taxonomy): Eukaryota > Metazoa > Arthropoda > Insecta > Hymenoptera > Scelionidae > Ceratoteleas > Ceratoteleas bidentatus. The sequence continues at coordinate 5,300 of JABFPB010008324.1, read as the reverse complement.
TCAGTAATTGGTTCGATGTTTAGTAAGGAAACTATTAAAAATAATTCCAAACATTGCATATTTTACGTCGCCATCATTTACGGTCACGTATGATTCATATGTGACCGTTTTTCAACCACACGTGGTCACAAATTATCATATGAACATGTCATTAGAAATCCCGGACAGAATTAACGATCACATCATCATCATAGATGTGATTATATATAGATCAGATAGATTCATATATGGATCAGCTTATCCTAATACATAATTCCTCTCAATTCTTCTAATCTCCAAAATTGTATAACTTACGCTTCCTCAGTACCGATTCATTCCAAAAAATCGGTAATGTCTCCAGAACTAAATCCATCCCTTTCGGTGACATTCGATCAAATGAATCATCAGCCTTCTAATTTTTCTTATCCGATCCGATTAAGATTCGATATGTTCGCCAAAATGTCAGTTTGGTGAACATTTATGCGAATCTGCGAGTTGCAGAAACATGTAATCATCTCACGCTTACTTTGTGAGCACCCGATAAGCCTGGAACACCTAAACCATGGCCGTCGAAGATAGCATCCAGATAGTGAACCACCATGCAACATGCGGAACAAAAATCGATCAGAAAACTCGGTGTAAGGATTGAGATGATGCATCGATATCAAAAGCCGTAGAGTGGTTTCGCACGCTAACGTTGTTTTTTTGCTCTGGTCCTTGCCTTCTTTATCCATCCGATACCTCTTCGTCATATCGCTTTCTCTTGTACACGATGGCTTTGCTGCTTTGTCGGAGAATTTGTCCGAAGCAATTTGGCTCCGAGTAATTCGCAATTTTCTTTATCTCATTTCTGTTCGGTTTACATGACCGTCCAGGAATGCAAGCATACAATGCCGCTTTTAAAATTCGAATCGCCTTCCAAATATTTCGAATGAACTACGCGAAATTGGCAAAATAAAATCGAAACGACACTTGTCTAGGCGAACTGAGTTGTTAATCAGGGGATCGATCGAGATCCTTTGATGTCGTGGTTTTGATAATGCAATTTCGGCTGGGAAAAATTACATTTCAAATTTGTATGCTGAGCCGATAAACTCGGATACTCAATCTCACTTACAACGTTGAAAACCTGTCACAGGGACTTCATAAATGTAATGCTACATTGAATTTACGGAGTCTTTATGGAAGTGTTTGAATTTTGGTAGATCCGCTTAGCGTGGACAAGAGAAATTCGACGAAAATGGGTATTGATTTTGAGGCGGAGAGTTTAATTAAATTAAATTAAGTAACATTTTTCAGTTGATTGATTGATTGAATGTTTTTATTGAAGAGAAGCTGTTATGATAGAAAGGAACTGTTGGTATCATATTTCGGACGAAGAAATTCGAATGTGGAGAGATTTTCGAAAACTGTCGGAATAAGCACATTGTCTTACAAATGTACTTATTCGAACCGGTCAACTGACAAAGGTATGAAAGGACTGGGCAAAATGCGTTGGCCTAAAGCTACTTTGAAATTAGCACACCCCTTCCATTTTCTTTTGAATAATTCATTCCAAAATTTTGTCAGAATACGTAGCATTCCAAAAACGTCAAGCCAGGGAATGTTTTACTGAACGATGTAAAGCAGGACAAAAAGAGTAAAAAATTGATTTTTAATTCACGAACAATAAATATTAATCATTTAATTATTTCCATTTAATTAAAACTAACAAAACTAACGAAACTAACGAAAGTAATAAAACTAATAAAACTAATCAAACTAACAAAACTAACAAAACTAACAAAACTAACAAAACTAATTAAACTAACAAAATTAATAATAAATATTAATCACTTAATTATTTCCTTATAAATCCAACAATATTTTGTGAATATCGTACCGGTAAATTTATTGTCTGAATTTCGCAACTGCGGGACAGAATCGAAATTCGAATTTCCAGCTCCACTTTTGAAGCTATGTTAAAATTCCACTTCGTTTTCGAAATATTAACAAAATCTGTTGAAATATCGTTCTCGATGTCGATAATGTGTGATATTTATTGCTTGCGCTTGGTGTATTTTAATTTTGTTTAATTTTCTTCAGACAACTGCATTTTCTTCAAAGAAAGCAAATATTTTAGTACATTTTAGTAATTGTATAATTAAAATAAGGCTTTTTTCACACGAGGCTAAGCCGAAAAAATTTTTTGACCAGGTCAGGGCCTAGTCACATCCCAGTTTGGATTGATATTTTAGACATTATTTTCCGGGATCTGGGGTGGCTATCTGCTCACGTCCGGAGTGGTTGCCTGACGAGCCACTTAAACCGTGGCTTGGCCGACAACTGCAATACATTCCGGGTCGGGTCAAGACCGACCTTACACGCATGTGCCTGGAACTGTCCAGGCACTCGGGTGTTTTCTTCCACAAATGTTTCACTTTAAAACGAAAAATTATTACGACAAACTGTTCCGAATCAATTTTTTTATTTAAAAACAATGAATGATTATTTTTCGTTATGAGGAAATCATATTTCACTGAAAAAGTATATTTAAAATTAAAGGGTATATTTAAATAGTTTAAATAGAGTAATTAAGCATTTTGCGACCGATGTAAATAGTAAAGACCTTATATATAGCAAACTAATTTTAAGAACTTTTTCTAATAAATAAAAATATGAAATTCAAAAAATATTGATACGTAGTTCTTCATTAATCATAACAATCTTTCGTAAGGTATTATATAAGGATTGCCATAGTTAAAGTAACAGTTTGTATAAAAACAAAAGGCTTTCAAATTGAATTGTGAAAATTGATAATAAATCAATCACAAGACGCCTGGGATTAGCAGACAATAGCAGATAGTCGTAAATATGAATTAATCCCTACTCGAAAATTGATTTTGTAAAATAAAAACGAGCAGGAGAATTCACACTACGCTTTTTATTGAAATGTAAATGAGGCAGTGAAATCGAGTGAATGATTAGAAAAATTGATCCACTTAGATGCATGAACCTGGACTTCCGAAAATCTTTTGTAGTTCTGGTAATCAGATTGATATTTAATTTGGCTCATTAGGCATCGATATACCACTGCTAATGCAGCTATTACAAGGGTGTTTATATTGGGGGTAATTTACATCCCCAATCCTAACTGCTACGTATTTCCAAATAGTGGATGAATTAATCCCGACACTCAAAGTCATCCTATTTCTTCAAAATATTCTCTTTCGTTAAGAAAAAAGAGAACGTTGCTGAATTTTAAATCGACTTAATATTAACCATATCACGTTTTCAGACATTGAGAGGATACTAAAACCCTTTTGAAAACAACATTTTTACAAAAATTTGAATTTTTTTGCACAAAATTTTGATACAAATATCTCCTTTTCTTTTGTTCCGATGCAACCTGTAACTCAGCTTTACCATATTTGAAAAACAAAGAGAATATTAATTTTGACGGGAAATCCCGGTTAATACACTGAAAATGTATTTCCGGTTACATTCCTATTTTAATTCAGTTTGATTCAAGTAGATTTCGTTAAACTTTAATCCGTTTTCTACTTTCTGCATGCTGAATCCGAACGAGGCAGGTGGAAATAGGAATGCCCGATAATCAAATAACATTTCCACATGCCCCAGGCGGATTCGGTTTGCTGCATGCTGACACTTTTTAGACTGCACTTAATTTTTAGGCGATGTAAGTGGTATTACTCCATAAAATTTGCACATTGCCGCGTATCTCATACATTTTAATATCTTAATGATACGCGATGTCACAAGCTTTGTTTTTTCGCATGTCTAACCATTTTAACTAATTTTGACTTTTGCGAACTAAATACTGACATCTCCAAATTAATGATCACCAATACTTTTAAAATTAAAATTATTAATAATAATAAAAAATTGAATGTAGAAATAATAAAAATTGGACTAATAAAACCTGGACATTTAAATTTTATACAAATAAACATTGGATATTTATATTGGACATTTAAATTTTAACTAGACATTTAAAATTGGCAAATTTTTAACATTTAAACTATTTTAATTAGATACTATACAAGTTAAATAATTGCTGCACAAACACTTTTCAGGGCTTTATACCAAAAAAACAACTCAGTACTTTTAATCCTAACCTCCAAAACGGGAAGAATAATGCATTAACTAATTTTTCAGCCGATTAGCGTTGAACGTGATCGCCATTGGTCACTTCGGGTTACGTTAGGTGTTCTATCCGAAATGTACGAGATGTGCAAGATTCGAATTTAAAATGTCTGGTGTTACAATATGAGATTGCGATTAATCCTCCCCAGCGATTATGGGAACAGTATTGATTTTGACGTTTGAAAACGACTACCATAAAATATCTTCATCCCTGCGGATCTGCCGAAAAAAATAAGCGTGACATAAATTGACCGAATTTAAGTTGAGTACGTGAATCAAGACCAGGTCTCCATATCCTTGGATTATTAAAAAAACGTAAAAGCTATGGGTTTCAATCATAGAAATAACGTTGACTAACCGGGGTACATTTATAGGGTAAGAAATTTATTCCTGTCCGGTTGTGCACGTGTACTCTTCGTTGGCTTCACATGAAACAACAGTTGCAGCTAGCGCTCTCGACTCCTAAATATTGAAAATGAATTATGATTAGGTATCGGAGCCAACCACATTGCCCGTCAGGAAAGCGCGTTGGGGTTCATCTGTTTCCCAGTCAACGGATCTAGGTTTAATATCATTTCGAAAAAGTAGATCCTTCTCTAATTCCGCATCATAGGTTCATTCTGTTGGCTCAAACCATAACGTTGCTATTTCAGATCTCTTGGAAAATTGAATGGCATACAGTTTCGAAAATATAAACTATAACACACTCTGCAAATGTTATAAAAGTCCAAGAACCGGAATCCTCTTGTGACAGGAGGATTCAGAATAGCGTGACACAAGTACAGAAAGTTTTAGCATATGTCAATTCTGCACATGTTGGAAATGATAGTTTTTATAACAAGTGGTGAGAAAATGTCGTTTTATGAAAGTAAGTAATGAAATTGGCCTTCATGTCGTATATCGTTCAGAAAAGAACTATTTTTCTACTGCTGCAACTTCACGTGAATCAAACAATTTGGTACATCGTAAAGGAAACAGCTATTTTCTCAACACATATTGTAAAAAATCTTTTTTTAATTTAAAGTTGAACACCGCTAAAACAAATGTCTTAATTTCAGACACTTTTTGTAGACATTTTTAAGACGTCTTAAAAAAAGTGTCTTAAATTAAGACATATTGCGTCTTAATTTAAGACAATTTTCACGAATTAAGACGCTTTTTCGTGTGTCTTAATG
>JABFPB010008323.1:0-10247 GCA_022817645.1 Ceratoteleas bidentatus | reverse complement strand
CTATGTGCTGCATTGGGGTAATGGATAAGGCGTCAGTCTTCCGCTCGAAGAGTTGCGAGTTCAATTCCTATTGCGGATGTCAGAATTTTTTTCCGAATTTCATACTCCAATGTATTCTGACGACATTCCCAAGATAGTTGCATGAATACTTCCGTTGTGACAAACAACCGTATTCAGCAATGTGGTTCTATACGCCCCTTCGGTTACCGGGATTGTTAGATTGCCAAAAGGATAAAATTACCAAGCATATAGGGTGAAACAGGGAGTTAAACCCAAACTATTTTGAAATCAACCAATAATAGTATATTTTGCATCTTGGGCAATGAAATGGGAAATTCTGTTTCTCGTGCGAAATTTACAACCCGAAATTGTAATTGTATATGAAATAACGGTTTATGGAATTCCATATACTGTCTATGGATTTCTTGTTCAATTCCTGTAAAGAAATCTATCTTTATAAATCTCTATGATCGTTGAACGAGAGACCCCAAAATTTGAAATAAACGTACAGAAGTTCCATTTTCCTCTTAGCGATCCCCATTTTTTTTAATTGAACTATTGTTTCAGTTAATTAAAACGGCATTCGTGTGTTTTACAATTCTATACGCTAAGTATAATTAGAGATTATTTATTACTAAAATATACATTGACTTTCAAATTATACTAAAGTGTTTGTTCTTTATTAATCAACTGGAATAAAATGAACATAATTTTTAAATACGGGTTCTTGATTATGTTGCACGCATAAAATACATTCGACGCTCGCGGGACGCACGAACGCCGGAAACTTGCCCGAGAAGCTCGCAAGATGCACAGTTTCCGTTTTTAGGTTAGGCGCGCGAAATTCAAATTTTGAACTCGTGCGTCCCGCGAGCGTCTAGTAACTTCTGTTTCATTTCAAAACTTATTACAAAACGGACTATGTTTTTGAGGACCGTTTTTAAATTCGTACTTGCCTTACATTTTTATGGGCCGAGTGAAGTTGTCCCCAAAACTCGGCTCCGTGGAAATGGTTTGAAGATTTGTCTCATATCTCTATCTCTTTTCAATACACTTCATATTAAGCTCAACGTATCCCAACTTGCATCATATAGTTTTCAGACAGGTTCGATTTAAGAACACCAACTACAAATAAACAGACGATATTTATGAATTCACTCAAACCAGCAATAAACAGGTACATTTGTTTAAGGATTTACATTATGAAATTTCATTTGACATATCATTCAACAATCGACTTAGATGTTTTCTTTCTCTGTATTCGTAATAAATTCAAACAATCGATACTTCAATCGTAACCTATCAATTGTCAAATTTAAATGCATTATTCCAAATTTGATTTACCTTTCATTTAGTAAGTTTCTCTTCAATCTTGATTAATATTTGTTTTTCAGCATCCTTGCAACTTTTCCAACACGAATATTTTTTAGATTCTCCCCAACAACTTTTTAATTTTTTAAAATCTTTTACAAACTATTTTTGATCTATTTTCTGTTACCTTAAGAAATGGACGAACCACAAGCTACCACAGAAAGTTCGAAAAAAATTCAAGCTATTGCCAAAGAATCAGTGCATCGAATTTGTTCTGGGCAGGTATGTAGTCCCTGTTGTAAACTAACAAACTAAACAATTTTCCTAGTTTACTTGTAAAAATCTCTACAAAATAAGAATTATTTCAAATTTAATTTAAGTTTATAATTTCCTTTTCTTAGGTTGTTCTTGACCTAGCAGTAGCGGTTAAAGAGTTAGTGGAAAATAGTATAGACAGTGGAGCCACTTCTGTTGAAGTAAAACTGTCTGATTTTGGACAAAGTAACATCATCGTGAGTGATAATGGCAGTGGTGTTGTAGAAGAAGACTTTGAAGGATTAGGTTTGATTTTTTTTCAAATTTCTTATAAACAATCCAAATATAAAAAGAAATAAAAAAGAAACTAAAAAATGAACAAAACAACCAAAGAAGAAAATCAATATTTCGACTTCTAGGTCTAAAACACCATACGTCCAAGATCCGAAATTTTTCCGACCTGACCGGAGTTGCGACCTTTGGTTTTCGAGGCGAAGCTCTCAGTTCCCTCTGCTCTTTGTCTCAAGTCACAATTATCACCAAACACTCTTCCAGTCCCTACGGTTTCAAACTGGAATTTGACAAAAATGGCATTTTACAAAAAAAGGAGGAATGTGCAAGGGAGAGGGGAACCACTGTCATCGCCAGGAACATTTTCAAGTCACTTCCAGTCCGAGCCAAAGAATTCCAGAAGAACATCAAGAAGGAGTACACAAGGGCCATCCAGGTACCTATGAATTTGGTACTTCATCAAAACCATTTTCCCATTTCGTTAACTTTCTCATCAGAAGACATTTTTTAGATTCTTCAAAGTTACTGCCTAGTTTCCACTGGCGTCAAAATCAGCTGCTCGAATACAGTGGGAAACAAAAACAGCAGTTCGGTCCTTTCAACCAATGGATCTGATTCTGTTCTGGACAACATAACTTGCATTTTTGGGAACAAAGGTAAAGATGGTCTGATGGATGTCGAGATGTCTACACCAGACGAGGAGACTTTGCAAGAGTTTGGCTTGAAAGCTGCGGATGAGATAAACTTTTCCTGGACTTTTCTCGTCAGTGGAATTGACCACACTTTGGGGAGATCCAGTCCGGACAGACAGTTCTTCTACATCAATGGCAGACCCTGCGATCTGACGAAAGTCAGCAAACTGGTGAACCAGATTTACCACAAGTACAACTTGAAGCAGTTTCCATTTGTGTATCTGAACTTGAAACTATCTCAGACGAGTACTGACGTGAACGTCACTCCTGACAAAAGGACTATTTTCGTGACACAGGAAAAGTTGGTTTTGGCAACCATTAAATACTGTCTAACGAAGACCTGGGAAAGTACACAGGTAATAGGCAGTGTTTAATGTTAGTAGAATTCATGATTTGTATTTATATAAATACAAATGTTGATGAAGATTTAAACATTTGTATCCTTTTCAGGGCAAATTTACTATTCCAACTCTGGCTGAATTCAACTTCAATGTAAAAAGAAAGAATACTCCTCTAGAAAATGAGGATGAGAGTCCTCCTGCTCTTAAAAAAAGATCAATCGTTCCCAACGAAAGTGTCTCGGAGAAGTGTAAAAGGGAAGTTACTGTAAAAAGAAGATTGTCAGAAAAAAAGGTTGATGAGACTGAAGGGAATATTCTTGATCGTATACGAATTGGGATGAAAAGGGGTAAAAGTGTCCAGGAAGAAGAGGAATGTGCAACCAATGAGGAGGAAGTTGGTCAGATGTCTGATTACAGTCTCCAGCAAGAACTTCCAGGCACTATGCAAAAGTTGATTTCTCTAGAACGCTCTGAAAGACTGCCAGATGTGACGATGAAAATCAGTCTTGGGGAAGTTAGGCAAAAATTCAAGGAGGCGGTTTCAAAAAAGCGAGAGTCTAATGTTGCCACTTCTAGAGTGAAATACAGGATTCAGTTGGACGCCAAAAACAGTTCAGAGGCTGAAAAAGAATTGGAGGCTGAATTGAGTAAAGATTCATTCAATGAGGTGAAGTTCGAATTCATTTGTCTTTTCTTTTTGATTTATTTCTAGCAACTGAAATTGCAGATATAAAATTCGTTTTATCTTATGTACTTATTGTTTTCAGATGAGCGTGATAGGACAATTCAATTTAGGCTTCATAATAGCCCGACTTAACAGCGATTTATTCATAATCGATCAACATGCGACAGACGAAAAATATCGTTTTGAAAAATTAAGCAAGGAGACAAAACTTAAGACACAAAAGTTAATTGCTCCCAAAAGTCTGTCTTTGTCTCCACTGAATGAAACGATTCTTTTAGAGCACAAGAGTATCTTTGAAGATAATGGTTTTACGTTTAAAGTTAATGAAGAAGGTTAATATAAATATTGGATTTTCGATACAATATTTTTAATTTAGTTTTTTAAATTACATCAAATACATATATCTTTTGTCAATTTATGTAACATTTTAATAATTGTAAACTAACTGAACATTTTAGGTGATCCAGGCAAACAGGTTGAATTAACTGGTATGCCAGTGAGCGGAGGATGGCAATTTAGTCTGCAAGACATCGAAGAACTGATATTTTTAATTAACGAAGGAGATGCACAGCACGCAACCAGCATCCCACGACCCAGTAAGGTTCGACAGATGTTTGCTTCTCGAGCTTGTCGTAGTGCTGTTATGATTGGCACAGCATTAAATATGACTGACATGCATCGGTTAGTCAGTCACATGTCACTGATGGATCAGCCCTGGAACTGTCCCCACGGTCGACCCACAATTAGGCATTTATTATCTTTGACTCTTCTGAAGAGATGAGCATCGATTGCTTTTATTTATTTATCTGTTTTATAATTTAATAAACTTTTCATTTATATCATTTTATGGTGATAAATTTGTTAATTTATTTTGTCCTATTCATCCTAAAGCATTAGAGGACATCTGAACTGCAGATTCTGAAACTCCTGCTGGAAAATTCTCTAACTTTTTAACTTTCTCTTCTTTTTTTATTTTCAGTTATCATAATGGTCCTAAATGAAAATTACATTCTATAATTCTATTATGAGACCTCATAATTGAAAGAAATCTTGATTAATTTTAAAATACATATTTATATTAAACTGTTGGGAATGTTACATCTCAATTGCCCCTTTCAATAATGACTTGGAAATTATCTTAAAAACGTTTTTCCTTTAATAACTATCCATTCTTTATTATCACCAGATAATTTTGAATTTCCCAATTTTCCAATTTCACCCAATCATTACATTGCGACTCGAAATAAATATATGAAACTTCTATATTTCGGAAAATAATGTACAAACGAGAACAATGTAAATCTGATCTTATACACTGATGGTTCTAAACACGTGAAAGCCGGAATGCGCCGTCGACACCATAACTCCCGGACACTGCGGGTGCCAGTGCAGTTCCTTGATTTCCGTCTGCCCCTGGTGGATGAACAGCAGCTGAGGCGGCAGTTTGGACAAATCTTCGTCCTTCGCACTCTCCTCGTCGGCTTCCATCGACAAGTCGTATTGGGTGATCTGGTCGTCAGCGCCACCTGTCGCGAAAACCGTTCCCTCATGCGGACTCCATTCCACAGTCGTAACGGCTGAAGTGTGCTGCTTGTATTTCGCGATGGGAACCGCTTTATCCGGTTTGAACTGCCGCAGATCCCAGACACAGACGACACCGTCGTCCCCACCAGAAATCATAAACTGACTCTCCAGTTTGTTCCAGGAGATGACGTTCACGTCTGCAGAGTGAGCCTCTGTCGCTGTTAACATGCACGCTGATTTCGGACTGACTCTGATGTCCCAGATTTTAATGCTGAAAGGTAAAGCTTTTTTTAGTAAATTGCATTGTTTGAATAAAACTTATGTTAGTAAGGAAAAATGACGAATTAAACATTGATAGGAATCGCCATTGAAAAATGATGAACCCATATTCATTTAAAGTGAATTTTTTTCATTTATTTAAACAGAAGTTTATCTTATCCTTTCTCCATTTGTTACCTTTTGTCAACAGAACAAGAGGCCAAAACGTTCTTCTCAGTCGGAGACCACTGGAGGTCTTCCACACTGTGTGGGGCATGGGAGTTGTACGGTCTTTGATCAACATGCCATTCCTGCTCCGAAGAGTTATTATTCAACTTCCAAATATGGATGTTTCCCTTGCAATCTCCCGTTGCTAGTGTTCCAGGTTCAATCGGACTCCAATCAACCCCGAATCCCTCTGACAAGTGTCCTTTGAAAGTGTAAAGTGGTTTCAAATTTTCTCCCTTTCCATGGGACTTTTGATAAGCTTTGTATGCATCTTCATTGTCCAGAGCCTTCAACTGCTCTGACAAGTTCCATATATTCACATGGCCCAATTCGCTCCAACTTGCAGCCAAATTGCTGTTTCCTGCTCGAGTGCACCTGGGGAAAATGAAAATATTTCAACCATGAAAATCCCAAATACCAATTACCAATTTTTCATATATTTATTCCAATCTTTCAAGACATCATACCTGACTCTGTTCACGCATCCATGATGCTTAATTGGTGCACATTTCATAGATGGCGCATCGTCCTCGTCTTCCTCCGAACTGCTGTCATCGTCATCTTCAGAATCTGACTCATTCTTTTTCGCCTTTTGCAAGTTCGCCATCTTGACAACGAGGAGATTGTTAACGTGTGTTTTTGCTGCCTGCGTGCCTGCACACATGTACATGCTGAGTGGGAACTCCTCCCGATTGTCTCCTAAGTTGTCTCGTATGATGTCGAAACTCAGACAAGGTGCTCCAGTCTGGCACTGGTGGAGCATGCGATAGGCAGACATGTCCACCACGAGCTCGTCACCCTTTTTCATCTTCTGCCCTGGGAGATAGGCGGTTGATTTGACCTCTTGGGTTTTGTCTTTTGACTCATCTTGGTCTTCGTCCTCTTCCATCATTTCATTATCAGTATCCTCACTGTCTGAGTCACTTTCACTGTCGACTTCGTCTGCGATCATCTCCTCATCTGGCACCATTTCCATTGATTCTTCAGTATCCATGTCTGAAGGTAGAAATGAATTTAAAAAATGAGTATATGAGTAAATTAAATGTGTTTAGTGTAGTTGAATGAATGAATTATCAGTATTTCCGAGCAAAAAATTAAGGCAGAAGTGAATAGAAAAAATTGAATTTTTAGCCAAATTCAACATTCATTAAAATTGACTGGAATTCCTTTTTGGATTTGAATGCTATAAAAAGTTGAGTGAATTCCAGTTCAGGAATTTAAAATAAACTTTGTCAGAACTTTCATCTAATTGCATTAATTTTGTACAAGTTTCAAAGTGTCAATTTAATTGGAATTGAAAAGAATAGAAACAAATTGGTTTTGTCCGTTTGAATTCATATTTTGGAACTGAACATAAACGAATTCTTTTTGAAGAATTCAAAATTAGCCATTTGAAATATTGATAAATCACCGGAATAGAACTGAATAGAATGAAATTCAAATTCAAAATGTTAATTCGGAATCGTTCGATCAAGGAATACATTATTTTATAATCAATTCTTTTCTACTCGTTTCTATCAAAAATTTCTGCAGGGGTGGTGACTTGTAATAAAAATATAACAAAAATGATAAAAAATTGTCTTTATATTTTTTGAAAATTATTTTTCATTGATTCTAATGAAAATTAGTATCCTTATATTTTAGAATAATGAAATAGTACATTATTTGTATATAACCCTTAATTCTAGATAAACTAAGGTAAAAAAATATGGAAAGAGGTTATGTTTACTATCAAACTGTCAACAATAAAAAATACTATAAACTGTAAAATCTTTCAAGATTAACCTATCACACCAATAAACATTTTAAGATTTTCTATAAGTTAATTTGTATAAATTTCTGCGAGGAGAAATATTTATTTATATTACTAATTTTCCTGAAATGACATTTATTATGCTATACCATTAAAGGGTAAGGAAGCTATTAATTATACAATATGAAAATCATTGTTCCATTTATCTAAAGTATGTTTAAGTTTTGTTCGGTACTCACTAATTGTTTATTGATCGGCGGTTTACAAATTCTTATTTGTATTGAAACAATCGCAGGCACGTGGTTACTGTGACACAATCAGAATGAACGCATGTTTTTTCTCTGGCTGAGTCTTAAGGTGCGTTTTAAATGACTATTCCAAGTTGAGGTACTGAATTCAGATTTCCTGTCCTTGTTATATATATAAAGTTAGGTATATGAAAGTGAAGGATGGAATTCGTCTTGGTTCGAAGAGAAAAATATTTTGGAAAACGGATTTCGAATGTTCGAGTTCGCAGCATTTATACGCGGAAATTAAAACCGATTTAAGGTTAATCGCGCAGTTTACTTTAAATATAGTAAACATCGGAATGAGTTGGTTGTTTAGAAGTGACGAAGGGTGAGTTTTATAAAGAATTGTTGAAATTACTTTCCTGATTTTCTCTTTAGAAAAGTATATGGTAAAGAGGATTGCTTTTTCCCTTTCAATGTGAATATAGGATAATGGTCACATTGAGTGATAAATCTTATAAATCAGGATTGTTTCCAGGCTAAAACTAGCCAATTTCAATTTTAACCCTTTATTAACGGCTCAAAGATTAATGGCCCACAGCCACAAATCGCCACGAATTGTGGCTTTGGGCCATTAATCAATGGCCCAAACGTTGATCAGGCATTGAATCTTCGTTGACTCTCAACGCTGTATCAACGTTCATATCTACGAAGATTCTCGGAAGAATCTTTGGAGATCAGATGTTCCGTTAGATATCTCTGTTTACGAGTGATAGTCATTGGGTCCGTTTTTGTTAACTCTCTTAGGAAATTCTGAGCGATCTGATTGGTTTATAAAAAAATATTAACCAATCAAATCTTTCAGATTTTCCTATGAGAGTCAACAAAAACGCACTCATTACTGCGAACAAGTTACCTTGACTCTATAGACTCAGCGGATAGAGTCGCAGACTGCCACTTGGGGGGGCATAAGTTCAAGTCTTCTTGCTTAAGAGTGTTATAGCAGTCAAATTAGCAACTAAATAGTAATTCTTGTTGTTGTTGCTGACTAATGGCTCCAGAGACTATGGGAAAACCTCTATAAAAGCCATCTACTTAATGACAACTAAATAGTAAAATATTTTAAAATTCAAATAAATCGGCCAAAACTGTAGGAAACTTCATCAATTCGTTTTTTCGTGTCTCATTAAGTTCACTTGTTCATTTTGTTTATTTGTTTACTAAGGTAAAGTGCAATATTAGTAACAATTTGACCCAAGCTGAACGGTTTCTGCCTCTGCCCAACACATTGTGAGCAATTGCGAATTGATCATTTACATTGCAATATTTCTTTCATTTATCCCGGAACAATATTTTTTCTTTACAGTAACGTATTCTACAAAGCTTTCTCTATAATATATCAATTTTTCGACAATATCTTAATACTTCGTTTATTTTTTAATAAAAGTAGCCAACAACCTACCCTACTCCATAAGAGCTTATGTAAAGTAGTTGTTTACGAGGCATACTTTGAGGTCATTTTTCTTGAAAATTAGGTCCGTAGGCCCTGATTTTTATAACATTTTCGGAAAGCTTTTGATTCAAAAAACTCATTTTGATTAAAACAAATAAATTCTTTAATAGTTATCTTTTTGCTATAACATCCTTAAGGAAGCAACGGTCCAGAAAAGAACGGCAGCCGAGGAAAATTGCGGAAAGACAATCTTCAGGCGCAGATTCCATCCAAGGAAAATAATATCTGAATACTTTTACGGAACTATTCAGTAAACTGAGGATATAAGAGAACGTTTGAAAAAAATTACAGAACTGTTTTCGAGAAACACCGTAACATTTTGTAGAATTTACTGAGACTTCGGACATTTTCGATAAACAGTTTGGTAATTTTTGAAGAGTTGAAGAAAATTTAGAATGTTCCCTGGTTTAATGAACATAGAGTTTCAGACTCAAAACTCGAATCTGAAATACTATGAAAAATTGAACAGAAACGTTACATGAAATAATATGGAATTTCATATACACGGAAAAAATGTTGGGTCAACAGATGCCCCGCATCAGAGTTGCCAGATACCCAAGAGTCGAATATCGTACCGGGCGTCGGTAATTATCGCACAATTATCGTACGCGGGAAAATCAAAATTATCGTACGTTTTATCGTACATTCCTCACGGACGAAAATATAAACTCTAAAATCTAAACTAAAATATACTCCATATTGCCGCTTTTTTATATATTTTTTATAATAAATATATATTTTATTTTATATTTTGTAAGTTTATATAATGAAAAATATAAAACATATATAAACAGTTTATATTCCATATTGCCGCTTTTATATATTTTATAAAAAAATATAAACTGCAGATATAAAATGTTATACATTTTCGTCCGCGTAATTTTAACTCTATTGAGTTAAAATTAAAACTTTGATTGAAAATTCAGACTAGTATTCACTAAGCTTTTTAAATTGGCTGAAAGGACAATTGTGAAGAGTAAGAACTTACAATTCCGTAAATTTACAATTTTTTAATATACAAGCTTTTTAATATACATATCTTTATACATTCTAACACGTATAATAGATAAAGTGACGTATATATTACAGTAATTTAGACTAATTTTTAAATAATGCCGTTTTTAAATAAACTAATTTTTAACTAACCGAATCAGCCCTAACGGAAC
>JABFPB010008322.1:0-10247 GCA_022817645.1 Ceratoteleas bidentatus | reverse complement strand
CTGCTTGCATCGTCTCAATGCGCGAAGAAGGATGCAAGATGTGAATGCGTCAAAAAATGATCACGCCCTACTAACGCACCGCCTGGCGGACGCAAACGGCAACGTAGAATATCGGACCTCGCACTTTAACTTCTTACTTCATGAGTGAGATGCAAGATGAGTTTAGGAAACTCTGTCCTTCCGACTAACGTGTTGCATGATGCGCGGCCTAGCAGACGCGAGTGGCATAGGAGAACATCGGATCTCTCACTCTAGCTACTTGCTTCATGAGCGATATACACAGATGACTCGATAAAACTCCGTGTTCCGATTAACGCGTCGTTTGGCGTGCACTTGAGAATCAGAATTCTCATTTTTTATTGAATGAATAAAGAATTGAATTAAATAAATTAAATAAATTATTAATTGAAACGATTGAATGAATGATATGAATGTTGAAATGAATGTTTTGAATGATGAATGAAAGTGATGAATATATGAAATAATGAAAAAAGTGAATAAATAAAAACCTCTCTCTCGTTCCTTCGGACCTCTGTCTTTCCCCCTCTCTCTCTCAAATACAAGTCTCGGTCTCTGCCGGTCTTTGGGGGGGGGGGGGTTGGTGGTCTTTGGGGGTTTCTGGTGGTCTTTGGAGGTTTTTGGCGTCTTGGGGGATTTTTGGCATCTTTGGGGATTTTTGGCGGTTGTTGGGAATTTTGGGCGGTCCTTCGGGTCTTTGAGGGTTTTTGACGGTTATTCGGGTCTTTGGGAGTTTTTTGGCGGTCTTTGGAGGTTTTCGGCGATCTTTGGGGATTTTTGGCGTTCTTTCGGGTCAATGGGGGTTTTTGGCGGTGTTTTAGGCTTTTGGGTCTTTGGTGGTATTCTGTGGTCTTTCGGGTCTTTGTGGTTTTTGTCGGTCTTTGGTGTTTTTTGCGGACGTTGGGAGGTTTTCGGCGATCTTTGGGGATTTTTGGCAGTCTTTCGGGACTTTGTGGATTTGTAGTGGTCATTCGGGTCTTTGGGGGTTTTTAGCGGCCTTTGGAAGTTTTTTGCATCTTTAGGCATTTTTTGCGGTCTTTGGGGATTTTTGGCGGTCTTCGGGAGGTTTTCGGCTAACTTTGGGGATTTTTGGCGTTCTTTCGGGTCATTGGGGTTTTTGGCGGTTTTTAGGTTTTTGGGGAGTTTTGGCGTCTTTGGGGATTTTCTGCTGTCTTTGGTGGTTTTTGTCGGTTTTTGAAGGTTTTCTATGGTCTTTGGGGATTGCTGGCGTCTGTGGGGATTTTTGGCGGTCTTACGGGTCTGTGGGGATTTTTGGCAGTCTTTCGGGTGTTTGGGGATTTTTGGTGGTCTTTCGGGTCTTTCCGGGTTTTTGGCGGTCCTTGGAGATTTTTTGCATCTTTAGGCATTTTTTGCAGTCTTTGGGGATTTTTGGCGGTCTTTCAGGTCTTTGGGGGTTTTGGACGGTCTTTCGGGTTTTTTGGCGATCTTTGAAAATTTTTGGCGTTAATCGATTGAAAAAAATTCGATTACGATTTTTCGTAATCTTCTCACGAAATTTCGCAACTCAGGTCCGAAATATATCCGGTTTTTAAAACTTCATTACTAATTTTCGTATCCCATGTACGAAATTCCGTGTTCAAATTTCGTAATAAACCGTACCATGGTTTTTATTACGAAATTATACGAATTCCCAACACGGGTAGCATATTCGACATCATTTTGTAACAATGAAGGAAGGATTTCGTTATGTTCTAGAAACAGTTTTTTGATGTTTTAACAATGTCACGTAAAAAGAAACTAACTCAAGGCTCTAAATAAAATCAACGCAAATTGTAGAAAATTATTGTTTATAATTTGAAGAACAAATTAATAATGTTACAAACTTGATAATTTGTGTGTTGCGATAAAATTGATTAAGTCATCATTCTTGAAAAATATCAGTTATAATTTCAATTTACTGGTGAAACAAGATTTTGATCAATTTGACCGTTAATTGACCGGTCAAATGTGCAACTCTAGTTATAACCTTCTGGTAAAGTTCCGCTATCGTTCAAATGCTATTAATGCGAAATAACTGTAAAAAATCATACTAGTAGGTACTAGTGTATATCAGAAAAAATTATTAGCTTCCGGTACCGATTAGAACATATTACTATGCATGACAAAATACTAGAAAATAGTAGTACATACTAACACATACTCTTAAATACTAGATCATGATAGATCATACTAGTATCATAAAATACATTGTTAGTCCACTTATGTACTTGAAGTATTAATAAATTGAATGTTCAGGACTTTCCGTCTTTTTTAGCAGACGCAGGTGTCTGCGCGCAACGCAACCATTCAAAGTTGCGTAATTTTGCTAAAATATGTGTCATTATCAGAAAAGTATATATGTTTGGCAAGTTCTATGTTCAAGCTTTCTTTCTGTCCAGGCCGATTAATTCGACCTGACAAGTTTTTTGACGGTTTTCCGACGGTTTTCCTAAGGTTTTTTGATGGATTTCTGAATGTTGTCGGATGGTTTTTCTTTTGGTTTTCTGAAAGATTTCTGACGGTTTTCCGACGGTTTTCAGATGGTTCTCTGAAGGTTTTCTGATGGAATTCTGAATGTTTTCGGATGGTTTTTTTTTCTGAATGATTTCTGACGGTTTTCCGAAGGTTTTCTGCTGTTTTCGAATATCGATTCCTCGAAATTTAGATGTCTATGCTCCCAGTAACAAAACACGGAACTTCGTATACTGCAATGCATTATTGTACGTTATAGGTCATTATTTACGTATCCCCTAGATATTTATGTATAATGCATTTATTTATCTGCCTTTTATGTTGAATTTACATTTTGTTATATTTATATTTTCGATTTTGTTACTTTTTAGACATCATGTGAAATTTTGTGGGATTTTTTTATTAACTGTATGTATCCCAGGTTTGGTCACCCACCTATGGCGTCCATATAAAGAAACTCGAATCAGTAAAACACAAATTTTTAATTACATAGTCTAGAAACTTCAGATACCATCTCCTAGAATAAGTCAAGACTACAAGACAAGAGTCCAATAGCCTCTTTAATGAATATTCGTACTTTAGAAACGCACATACATTATAATGATTTATTGTTTCTTTACGATCTACTCACACACAGCATTGACTGTCGTTATTTACTGAGCAAAATATCCATCGCGTAACTTTAGATCTGAACATAGCCTATTATTTATTCCAAATGCTAGAACGAATCAATGGTATTATACGCCAATCTTGAGATTGTGCAGAATTCTGAACACACTAAAATTAGATCCAAATATGTTACCAAAAACTGAATTTGTGCGATATGCGAAAGACTTTATTCTTTTCGATTAATCAGGAATGCGAACTGGAACTGCGCCGTTCAACACTTCCATGTAAAGCGATACCGACTCTGATCTAGAATCAATTGTAAAATAATATTGTATAAAGGGCGATTGCCTTTAAATAAATAAATAAATATATAAACTTGCTTTGATTTTCTGTTAATAAATATTTTATTTTTCGTACATTCATTGTGATACTTCATTTACTTAATCCGTTTTATATCACCGAATACACGTTTTTGTATAATCGCCATACAATTACAGTCGACATGCAAACAAACTAACGAACGATATATTTTACGCCACGACTATATTCCCGAAATAGATTTCCGTGCGGAGGACGGGTATTTAGCTAGTCACCTATATGAATTGTAACGTTGCGCTTGTTTTTGGCTAAGGCCAAAACAACGAGAACGCTCCTACGCCACGGGATTGGCGCGAACAATGGCTTAAATTCGGGTCTGCAGGATCGCCACCGGAGAGTTGGCTCCGGACCAGTTTGCGTCAGGCCAAATCGATCATTCCCGTGAAGCGGAAATGCCTGGCGCACGGTTTTCTACACGCTTCCAAGTCTAAGGCACGAGACTGGCTGAATTAAATTGGGCCTCAAAAGTTGAAATAACACAAAATAATATTTGAACAACATTTAACTAATTTATTTGATTAATTATTTAACAAATAGGAAATCTATGGCCGAATCCGCGAGATTCGGCCCAAACGCAAGAGAAACGAATGATGGCTTAACCAACACAAACAAACGATTTTATTGTAATAGGGCCCGCTGGCCTCGCAAACTATTATCCCTTCCCGCTAATATCTCACAATTGAATACCACTATAACAATTCCTAACCTAATTCTCGCCTAATCACAATCAACCAAACAACCAATCAACCCCGCAAACTACTCAAAGAGAAATAAACCCCATTAACATTTCCGCAAACTAATTCGGGCAACCAGTTCCCCTTGCAAAACCACAATTACCCAACTAAATCTACGTCGTACTCTACCGCGTTTAATAAAATATGAACAACCGCCAAATTTACGTCGCTTCTCGCCCGCAACAACTTTTCGCGGAACAGTCCCGACTTATGAGTCGGGACAAAGTCGGGACTGAGTCGGAACTGAGTCGGGACACGTAATTCCGATAGGAATGGCTGAAACAAACCAAATTATTGTTAAAAGCATGCAACATTCCTAGCGATTGCATTTCCCTTGCAAAAACGCGCGTATTATGTAAGAAAACATATACAAAAGTGGAGTCTGCTAAAGCTTGAGGTTATGCGGCTTTACCGACAGTGCAATGCGTTTGGCGTTGGCGCACAGATGGCGCTGTTTTTTTTACGTTGTAGCGTTTTGAATGGTGATTGGGTAAAAATTAATCGGCCACACACGATTTAATTTTTACTGGCTTTTATTTTGCGTATAAACTGGTTTAAACAAGACTGACTCCATATATTCGTTTTCGCGAAAAAGTTAGTGGCGAGCGTGCGTTGCTATCCAGCTTATCCAGCGGTTGGCGGGAAAAGAGAACGGCTGCTTGGCCAGAAATTCCATCGTGGAAAAGGTGAAGGAAAGTCTCCTTCTGAAACTGTCCACGGCGATGGCAGCGCTACGCCCGTGGCGATGCGCAGAAATATTTTCCACTAGAAGACGCACGGTTCAGTCTGGTGAGGAAAAGGACAGCCACTCGTTGTTACAGTTGGCAGCCTGACGCCGTGACGCCACACTACCCCCTTCGAATGAGCTGCCTGGACACGGCAGTGAATGACATAAAATCTGTACAAACATAACAAATATTTACATGACTAGAATAATTATATCTCTGACTGACGATACAATAAAATATACGCCTGATTAGAGACGATTGCGTGTTTTGAAACTTCTGTAACAATGCTATCGTTGAACGTGTGCCACTCTCCTGAGTAGGGGTGACAGCAATGAGCCGTATAGTGTCCGGAATCCTCGGTGCCGGTATGGTTGATGACGCCATAGAGACTATAGGGTCGGCCAGGCACATCTGATGCTGCATACGCAGCAAGGTCAAGATTCAAGAGTGGAAACTCCACCCTCACGTCAAATTTGCCAAGGGCACGATCATCTGAAATGAAACGTTTAAGGTGGACAACCAAGATTTGAGGCAATCTCCGGATGACCAAAGCCTTGGTACATCGCTGCTTCAATCTGCACCTGGAACAAAAAGGTTTATTTTCTCCATCGAGTACCTCTGTTCTAGTGAAACGTTCCAGGCAGTGATCCAGCGTGATCGTGCCAGAAAGTTGTGGGACCGGCAAGCTAAGGTCCCAAAAGGCTTCCATAGTGAAAGTCTCCTGCCCGCAGACCATACATTTCAGCGACGATTGAAGCTGACCAACGAAGATGTCTACCAAAATGCTGTTTTCGACTCGTTGATACTGTTTCCAGCTCTCAGTTGCCTGCTGCGCGGCTGAATGAGAGTCGTGATAATCGTTTTGAGTGGGCTGCAGTGTCGTAATCCGGTTAATATCCTCATGGATGTCCTTCAACAGATACCGCAAAAGCTCTTGTGCGTCTTGTTGGGTGTTTGCAGCAAAAGCTGGATGATGCTGCCTCAAAAGAGACTGCAGGTGTTGCGTGTTGACCGGTCGTTTGTTGCCATTCCAAAGTCCTTGCACAATGGTCACAAAAGTGCAGATGAACGCGCCCTTGAACTTAGACAATTTGTTCATGTCATGTCGGAATTGATTATTCCGAATATAATTCAATAAAGGTCTCGTGTTACTCAAACACTGCAGTATGCTGTTAAAATAACAGCTGTTACCGGTGTTTTTCAGACCCTTCAGACCTAGACGCCTATCTGCTTGTGGTGGTTGAATGTTCGCCGGCTTCGTGGGAAGACTGGGTGCGAAACTCACTCTTTTTTGAACCCGCGGGCCAGAATAAGTCCTGGTGGCTGTTGGTTGCTCGCACTCCTCAGCAGTTGGTCGCTCACACGATGCTGGTGTCGAATCCGAAACAGGTTGCAAAGGTTGTAAGGTACCTGGATCAGGATCTGTAACCGCAATAAAAGCAGGTTTAAGGCGTTCAATGTTAATTCGGGTTGGTTTCCCGTGCACATCAATGTTGAAAACTAAATCTGAAGGTCTGTCGAGAACCTTGAAAGGCCCCTCGTAAGGCGGTTCAAGAGGCCGACGCGTTCGATCTACACGTACGAAAACGTACTCGGTCTCGTACAAGGTACTGTGGACGAAGATCTTCCTTTTCTCGTGATGAGAGGTAGGAGTGGGTCGAACAAGGCGCATATGAGTCCTAAAATCCTCGACAAATTGCTGTGGATCAGGTGGTAAATCCGGGTCTAGGAAAAATTCTCCAGGAATCCTGAGAGTTGTTCCGTAGACCAGCTCGGCAGGACTAGCGCCAATGTCCTCCTTGAGAGCTGTCCGCAAGCCAAGTAGAACCGTAGGTAAGATATCCAACCACTCTGAGACGCCGTGGCAGGTGATGGCCGACTTCAAAGAACGGTGCCATCGTTCAACGATTCCATTGGCCGCAGGATGGTACGCTGTCGTCCTAGTTTTCTCACACCCTACGAGGTTCATCAAGGCCTTGAAGAGGATCGCTTCGAACTGTGAGCCCTGATCGCTCGTGACCGTCACAGGCGCTCCAAAGCGAGCAATCCAGGTGCGATAAAAGGCTTCGGCGATGACATCAGCGGTAATACTGGTGAGCGGAACAGCTTCTGGCCACCTAGTAAACCTGTCGATCATCGTAAGCAGGTAAGTAAAGCCTCGGCTCGGTGGCAGCGGACCCACTATGTCGAGATGGTTGTGACTAAACCGGACATTTGGGACAGCAATGTGTTCGCGTGGACCCTTGTTGTGTCTGGAAATTTTGCTGCGCTGACAAGGCAGGCAGGTTTTCGCCCAAGTCGCTATGTCCTTGGACATACTCGGCCAGACGAATTTTTCTGCGATCGTCTTTCGAGTCACGCGTCCACTAGGATGTGAAAGGCCGTGTGCAAGATCAAATACCTTTTTCCGTAGATCTTTGGGTATGTATGGGCGATGTTCATTCGTCGAAATATCGCACCACACAATGATCTCCGACTCGTCCACTCTCGACGGCAGAAGTTTGAGGGAAGTTGAGCCCTGGCGAAGTTGTTGGAGTTCTTCATCGGCAAGCTGGCTTTGCGCTATCTCCTCTGTCGTAACGGAGACAGGCATAGTGATGCTGCTCACGCGTGAGAGAGCATCTGCCACCACGTTATCAGCGCCGGCCACATGGACCAGAGTGGTCGAAAATTGGCCGATAAAATCCAGCTGACGAAGCTGTCGAGGAGACGCCTTATCTGCTCTTTGTCGGAAAGCGAAAGTTAGAGGTTTGTGGTCGGTTTTAATAATCAAAGATCTACCTTCGATAAAATGTTTAAAGTATTGAACTGCACTGAATATGGCCTGTAACTCACGATAATACGTGCTATACCTGCGTTGGGTTTCCGAGAACTTCTTGGAGAAAAAACCCAGAGGTTTCCAAACGCCGTCTTGAAGTTGTTCCAAAGCCGCTCCCATTGCGGTGTCCGAGGCATCGCAGACGATAGGGAGCACAGCCGACTCGCTGGGATGTGTCAGCAACGTAGCATCGACAAGTGCTTGTCTGGAACGTTCGAAAGCCCCATTCGACTCTCGTGTCCACTTGACCAGCCTCCGATCATTCTTCCGCGCACCTTTAAGAAACTCGTTAAGAGGTGCGAGAAGATGTGCAGCTTTCGGCAGGCTCCGACGGTAGAAGTTGGTGGTACCCAAGTATCGGCGAAGGTCTCGGATGGTCTCTGGTCTGGGGTAATTCCGAATGGCCTCGATCCTGGATGGCAAGGGTCTGGTGCCAGCTGCATCAACCCTGAAACCTAAGAAGTCAACTTCGGAACGACCAAGTGTGCATTTGGAAGGATTTATAGTCAAACCAGCTTCAGCAAGGCGAGAAAGAACGACCCGCAGATGTTGTTCGTGCTCAGCTGCGGTCCTGGAGGCGATCAGGATGTCGTCAATATACACATACGTGTAATCTAGTCCCCTCAAAACAGTATCAATATAGCGCTGAAAGGTTTGAGCAGCATTGCACAATCCGAACGTCATGACTTTAAACTCATAAAGCCCGAAAGGCGTGATCACTGCTGTTTTTGAAACGTCTTCCGGCGCCATAGGGACCTGATGGTAGGCCCTCGTCAAATCCAGGGTCGAAAAGACAGTACATCCATGTAGGCGGTATGCAAAGTCATGCAAATGTGCAATCGGGTACCGGTCAGGTATCGTGACTGAGTTCAGCTTCCGATAATCGCCACATGGCCTCCAAGTTCCATCCGACTTCCGTACCAAATGGAGAGGGCTAGCCCAGGGACTGCTGGACGGCTGACAAATTCCCTGTTCAAGCATATACCTGAATTCCTGTCGGGCTTGGCGAAGTTTATCGGGAGGTAACCGGCGTGGCCTCTCAGCAACCGGTGGTCCCTCCGTCAAAATATGGTGGTAAACGCCTCGATCAGCAACCTTGGATGGTTTCAAAGGAGAGGTAACCTCTGGAAACTCGCGCAACAGTTTTGCGAATCTGCAAGATTGGTCTGCCAAGATGCTCACAGTTGGAGTTCGGTCTTCAATTGTCTTAGCTGTAACTGTCAATTGAGTAATCTGATCAATAATGCGCTTACCTCGTATGTCTACTAGGAAACCATAATGGTGAAGCAGGTCTGCTCCGATAATTGGTCGCGAAACATCGGCGAGAATGAATCGCCAATTAATTGATCGTCTGAGGCCTAGGTTCAGGTTAAGTAATTTTTCTCCATAGGTACCAATGGCAGCTCCATTGGCGGCGTACAGTTGGTAGGTCCCAGATGGTCGTGTTGACTTGTCAAAAGAACGTGGCAGCACCGACACATCAGCACCAGTATCCACCAGAAACTGGATCCCGGATGAGCGATCTCTCAGAACCAAGCGGGTTTGTAGAGCCAACCCGCCATCGACCGCTCGCACCGTTGGCGGGAGGGTTAGTTTCCCGAGTCGTGATGAGATCCAGTCCACTTGCAAGGTTGTGCGCACTTACGTGCCTCAGCGCCAAACTTTCTGTGAAAATAACAAATATCGGGAACAGGTGATTTCTCACGATTTCCAGACTTACTTCTAGATCTGCCTTTCCGATGGTTTGATGTGGACTGTTGTCGTGATCGACCTTGACGCTGGTTTGCATGTTTCACCAAGTTGTTAATAGTCTGCCGGAGTTCCGCTATTTCCGCAGCTAAATCGGGTTTCGTAGTGACAGGTGTGGCGATGACCTGATTAATCTGAGGCTGCAACACATCCATCACCCGATCGGCCTGCTTTGCCAGTGCGTTGAGGTCTTGTCCTTCCATGACCGCTAAAATGGCCCGCACGTTTGCCGGCAGCTGGTCCAAGAAGATTGTTCTAATAACGTTCTCTGAAACATTTGTACCTGCGAGGTTCCTGAGTTTCTGTAGACAAAGCGATGGTTTGTCGAACCCCAATGGTTGGCCATGAAGAAGGCGACGCAGTCGCTTCTCCGCTGATTCACCGTAAGTTGCAATGACGGGTTTTCAAAGTTTCGTATTTGCCTTGTTATGGCGGGTTCTCGACGATATCACCGACCGCATCCAACGTCCCAGCATCCAAATGTATAATAACATAACGGTACCTGGATAAATCGCCGTTCACACCACGTAGAGCAAAAGCCGCCTCAGCAAGGATGAACCACTTCCCAGGATTGTCTTTCCAAAAAGTCGGGAGCTTGACGATGTCAACCGCCCCAACATGTGCAGCTGCATTGTTTTGGACATTATTGTTGTCTAGTATGACGTCGCCCTGATTATCAACATGTTGTCCGTCTCCCTCCATCTTGACGACTGACGTCGACAATTCCGCGGTCCCCGAGCG
>JABFPB010008321.1:0-10248 GCA_022817645.1 Ceratoteleas bidentatus | reverse complement strand
AAAACACTTGTTTCCGTTTAGTGTTTCATTTTGAAACACATCTGAGACACTAGTAAAACGCTACTTTTTGCAGTGTTAACTATGTAATTTGTTTACTCCGTTTTTTTACTCCGTGACAATAGACATGATATTTCACCTTAAATATTTTTACGTTTTTAAAAATCAGGTAGGCCCTCAGCTGAATTCGCTCTAATTTCGGAACGGGCTGTAAAAAAGTAAATAAATAGAAAAATAAAATCAAAAGCGAAACCAACTGAGCGACCAATCGCATTCTGGGACTGTAGATTAAGTTTTGATTTCGAGCAACTTGACTAAGAACTGTATTTCTTTAATTCCTAGAGTGATTACTTTTTACTTTTAAAACCTATTTTATTTTATTTTATTTTATTAATTCTGGAAGTTTTATTTTATTTTATTAAGTCGTGGAAGCTTCAATTGTTCAATCTTAAAATCTGAACAGGACCTAAAAATAAAATTAAAAAAAGTACGAAATGTAAAATCTTGTTAGGCCTGAGTTAACTGGTAAAATGTGTAGATATCGCATTGGTCTACGATTAAAAAATTGACGATGGTAAAACGGTCGGTCTCGTCTATTTACAAACTAAGATTGGGACATGCGTTTCGAGTCGAAGTAGGTCCTGTCGCCTCTTTTCGAAATGTAAAGTTCTTGCAATCAGTGACACAATCGGTCCAGATTTATCCGAAGAGTTTCTCGAAACAACAGTGGCAGTATGGTTTGTCGTTTTGTTCTTTGAACGTTCCCTTGTTTAGCTGTTTCAGGCAGAAGGCGCAGACGAAGTGCTCCGGATGGAACTTCCGGAACATTGCTGTTATGCAGCGACCTGGAACATTGGATATTCAATATTTTAATGTTAATATTTAAATTTTGTAATAAATTAGACTTTTTTTATTTTTGTATTCTCAGTTTTTTATTGAAAAGTAAGTTGAAACAGAAGTTACTGAGAATAACGGTATAAAATAATAATAAAATTAATGTATGGATTAAAATGGATAAAAATGTAATTTTTCATATTTTATATAATGTAAATATAAAAGGGTCAAACGGTGTAAAAATGTTAAGTGTCTAGAATCAATTTTAAAAATAATGAATTATTTTTTTAGATTTTTATGTTAATAATAGAATTAATAAAAATCATGATTTAAAAAAGTCGAGTTAATCAGATTTTGTATTACGTTTTTTTAACATAATATTAAAATAACATTAATCTGGCAAATAGTATATGCATCATAACTTATTTGTATGGAACATAGTAAATGTGTAAATAGCAAATGTTTATTAATTTATGAATATATAATAATACAAATTTGGAGATAAATCATTGGAATTAAATTTTTAATTATATTTAACTTCAATTACAATATAAAATTTCAATTTATGGATGTATAAACTCAATGTCTTGTCAAATCATGTTTAACAAAAAGTTCTTATTCTTAATAGTCTGATGAATTTTGAGATTTAACGTTTTTAAATTTTAAATTAATTATTAAATGAATAAAAGATAAGTATATTTTTATTCACTTAGCAATTGAAAGTAAATAATTTATTATAGTTCCAAATATGAATGATTTGAGGTTAATTGGAACTGACCAATAGAATCTATTCACATTCAATTGTAAAACGGTCAAAAACCTCATTCATTTTTCGGTAAACTTATTGGTCTCTAATGGTTTTCGTTTACTGGGTATATTCTTCTGATAACTTATATGATACATTTACCATACAAAAACATAAAAAAAACAAAAATGTTTATACCCTGTACCTTAATGATTTTTTTTTTCATTTTTCTATTAAAATTAATTCTTAATATTATTTTTGTAATATAACAATTTATTCTACAATCAACCTGTAATTGGTTTATGACAACCAGCACACAATGATCCTCTTTTTGCATGATAATGCGTTTCGCAGTAAGGCAGCCCTTCGTGGTCAAAAAATGAGCCACCATGGAATTTCTGTCGGCAATCCTGTGCAAATGCAAAAACAATATTAATGCAAACTCCCACGACTCGAGACTGCATAAAAATGTCGCAGTTTGCAGCGAAATTGTTAATTGCATAATCTTTAATTATAATATTCTCGGAAATGACGAGACTAACTCAGTGTCACTCTGCCAAGTCCGAGATATGACATTATGTATGAGCTCCAATAAACTGCACATTATCCTAAACAGCTTGACATTGCTTTTCAAGCGATAAATCTCGAATCAGTGGATTTTCGTTCCCGTTTTTTCTACTTCGGGAATCCCGTTTGTCGAAATAAAACGCTGCGAAATAATAAGATTAAGGTCAATGCGTAAAAAAGGTTTTCAAAAATATACACTTCGCTTTTTCCGCCTGAAATTATAACATAAAATGTGGGTTTTTAGGGAGGAACCTTTGGAATTGCATTTATGTAAATTTTTCGACTGTATAAATTTAGATTAATAATGAAAACAATTTTAATAAATAAAAAAGATATAAAAATGATATTTTTAAATGAGATATCATAAAAATGAATAGTTAAATGAATAGTTAAATATTTGAGGATTATAACCTAGAAGTTAGGTTAGGGTCAGTGTATTTTAATTTAAAAGAATTTAGAGATCAGAAATATGATAAAATGAATAAATACAAATATCAAACTATTTTTCAAATTCAAATTTAAAAAAAATTATAAAAAAATTTACAATTTCAAAACCAATGTTCTACTTTCATTTTTGTTATTTTAATTTTAAATATTGCTTTATTGCTTTTATTTAATAAATTAATTTTCGTTTCATTCTTGTGAGAATATAAATAATTAAAAAATAGTGCAATAATTTATGTGAAGTTTAACCCGGATTTTGTGGCGGTGAAAACAAACAATTTTTATAGTCCATTAAAAAGCAGTTAAATGATAATAGCACGCGCGGCGAACTGAAATAGCGGCTTTTATTTTCGAGAGCAATATCCTCTTATTGTTTAATAATAACTATGATGTAGTATTCGCAGATGCGGGAACCTTGTTGACGTCTATCTATATATCCACGAAAAGTCACGGTTCCTGCACGACATTGCGATTCGTCAAATTCTTTAGGAGACACGATTTTATAGGAATATTATTTATTAATCTAAATATATATTTGTCAGTTGTACATAGAAATGTATAGACAATCGGATGACCTTCAAAATCTGACACCGCGTGCAATTCCAAACCTTTTGGGATTCGGATTGTTCGGTTCGATGAGGCAAATGCAAACAAATCGATCTGTTTTTCATTTTTTCAAAAATTCGCGCTAATTCTGTCAGCGATTATTCTTCCGCAAGTTTCATTTGCAAATGTAAACAATAACATACGAGTCTATTTTAAAATAAAAAATATAAACATAAATAACATTTCTTGCAAACTTTGTTTTCGAGTTGTAAACTGGGTATATAGGTGAGTCGAATGCAATTTCAAATAAATGTTTAATTCATAACCTAAAAGTTAGGTTATGATGTGTTTTATTTATCGTTACAAGATTGTAAACTAAAATATTAGTGTAATAAACTAACTAAAATGTCAACAAAGATGAAGGACTTTAATAAAAATCAAGATTGTAGTACATAACCTAAAAGTGAGGTTATGATTAGTTTATTTAGGCTTAACAGAATGTATTATGAAATGTGGATCAGACAAAACAACAAAAACGTCAACAATAAAGGATTGCAATAAAAACGAAATTTGCAGGCCCATAACCTAAAAATGAGGTTATGATTCCTTTATTTATACTTGAAAGAATGTATTTTCAAATGGGGGTTAGAAGAAACAACAAAAAGGTCAACAATGAAGGATTTCAAGAAAAACCAAGTTTGCAGATGTAAAGTGGAAAGTTTATTGCACTTCTGGAAAGAGGTTATGTCCGCAATAATCCGCCAATTTGTACATTTTTATGTTAACCTAAATACCCCGGAATTGCCGAAATCTCAATTTGTCAACTTGTTCTGTTCCGACATGTCAGCAGTTCCCTTTGATACCTGTTGACACACTTCCAAAATGTGACGTAACCTCCAAATTGGCGCGCAGTTAAAATAATCGTGACAGAGCAGCGGTCGGGTGAAAGAAAGGCTGAGAGGTAAAAGTAAAAACATTTTATTACATGATCAGTAGTTCGTACATTCAACCCGTATAAACATGTGAAAAATCAACGATTCGGATAGAAAAACGAAAATCAACAAGAACGGATAACAATCGGGTAGAGGTTATTTTCGGGGCGATCGGCGGTCGTCGCGTTTCCACAAAAAAAGGAGGCGGAAAAAGTTTCGCGTGGGCGTTGACACGCAAGCCTTATAATAAATTTGATTTCTAAATTCGTTTAAACTTGTGCGCCGCTGGTCCGACCTTAACCTAATTATCAAGCGTCTGCGTTATCCAAAGACAAGAATAGTCGCTCGTGGCAAATAAGTTCATGCGTCACTTCTTGTCCGAATCCTTACCGGCAGCAAGAAATCGACACGTTTTCCGTCGAGCATCTCTCGCGATTACACAATTGGTCGACGTGATCGAACATCGCGAATCGCCATATTATCTCGACGCCATTTGCACGAGGCTTGAGGTATGGTTGTGTTTGGCACCCAGTTGAAAAATTAGGTCCATTAGAAACCATTAGATTCATATAGAAATTAATAGATTTCTTATAGAAACTTTTGAATCCTTATAAAAAACCATCAGATCCATATAGCGGCCATTAGATTCTTATAGACACTAATAGGTCCATAAAGAAAGTAATAGGTTCATAGAGAAGCTATTAGATCCATTTGGAAACCATTAGGTTCTTATAGAACCTCATAGATTCGTATAGAAAACTAATAGATCCATATAGGAACTAGTAGACCCTTATAGAGCTATTGGATCCATAAGATAACTATTAGGTCCATATAGAAACTGTAAGATCCATACAGGAACTAATAGATTAACATAGGAATTATTAAATCCATACCATTAGAAGGCACTTCGACATGGAACTGTAGTTACGTGCAACTAAAATGTATGTCAATTCCCCAGGGCATCAAGAGCCCTGTTCAAAATTCTATACAGAATGTAGCACTTCAAAAAAATCGCATGGATTCAGTCAGGATTCATTCTGACGGCATTTTTCAACAGAGCTTTTGGATTTGGATTGTCAAGCTATAATTTGGTAGTTGATTAGTTATCAAGGCTAACAGTGCGCAGGACGACTTGGGCCTACGCCTCTTCCTCCTTCTCCTCCTCTTCCTCATCGTCGTCGACCCCGACGCATTTCGGGCAAACGGGTTTCCCTTCCATGGCGTAGAAGGATTTACCAGTGACTGGCTGTTTGCAGTCCTATAAGTGATTAGAGCAGTTTAGGTGGAGTCAGTGTGCAGTCGATGGAGCTCAGTTGGGGTAGTAAGGCTTAGAAATGGATGAAGACTGTGTAAAGTAGAGAAAAAGAATCGGAATTATAAAAATTGAGGATCTTGGAGTAAGGAACCTAAGGAAACTAGGGGAAGGTATTAGAAATAGAAAAATAGGAGGTCAAAACTAAAGTGGTTTTGGTAACTAAAGAATCAGAAACTGAGAACGTAAGGGAGTAATGAAAAGGATAAAACTCTCTACCTCGTGTCTTCATCCATTTTTCCCAAATTACTACCAGGCCCTAAAGTCTGACCCTCGGGACTTTGAACCAGTTACCAGTGGTTCTCCATCCGGACTACTTACCCTACAAACAAAACAATCCGGATGCCACTGACTGTTCAGGGCCGAAATGTAATTCTCCATGATAGCCCGGTTGCATCCGCCGCACTTCGGCGCGAACATGTCGAAGTAGTCGTCCCGACAGTAGGGCTTACCGTCCCTCTCATGGAAGCCCTCCTCCCCGAATTGCTTCCCACATTGGGCACAGAAGAAGTGCTCCGTGTGCCAAGTCTTTTCCAGCGCGGTTACACATTTCTACAAGAATTCAGTCTAAGTTAGTCAGGATCGATCGGTCAATCACGTCTCCAGAAGGTCCAGAAAGTCTAGACCCCAAGGAGGAACAGTAGGGAGACCCAGTCATCCTTACATCCAGAATTGGTCCGTTGCAATAAGCGCATCGTGGCGAGAAGAGGTTGTGGTAGTCAGTCTCGCAGTAGGGTCGACCTTCCCTCTCGAAGAAGTTGCGCGTGCCCAATTCCTGGTTGCAGTGTGTGCACGTAAAGTGTTCCGGGTGCCAGGTCTTTCCTAACGCGGTAATCACCTGTTTGCCAAAGAAAGCGTTAGCACGCCGTTGTGTCTCCTCTTTCGCGAGGAGTCTGGGGATAGCGTAACTTCAGAGTCCTCCGGGATCCCACGTGTTGACCTATCCTTATGGTATTCCTGACCACTTAGGAACATTGTTCATCTTCAAGGATTCCCAACTATCCAGGAATACCATCGACCCAAAGAACACTCCAACTGATGGCATTTCCCTCTTGATGGTATTCCTGAACACCCAGGACTACTGATTCATCTCCAAGCGCCCCTAGCTTTCCAGAAATACCATCCACCTCCCAGAAACCCATCCGGTAGCATCCTCTCTTGTCGCCAGAGGATCACATTTCCCCCCAACTCCCTTCCCGACTCCGAACCACTATCCCCCAGACTCCCCAACACCTCTGGTCTTCCTCCCAGGACTCTACCTGTCCCACGATGGGCTTCTCGCAAGCGTTGCAGCATCCCTTCTGGGTCGTGTTGACTCCTTGTCGGCTCATGTCTGCCTGGAGGTTGCCAAGCATAGAATCCAGCTGGTTCTGTTTGACGTGGGTGACCGTTTGCACGGTTTCGCCAAGCGGCGTCTGGTAATGGTGGGTGGTCCTGGTCTCGGTCAGCTGGATCTTGGTGTGGCTGTCCTCCGCGGGCACCGGACTGTACGAACTCCTGACCGCCTTGTTCGGCTTGGCATAGGGCGAGTCGGTGACGACCTGGCGCTGCTGGTTGATCTGCAACCGGGAACTCGTGCCTCAGACTGACGGTGCGAGGCGGCGACTGGCCGGTCGGCGAAAGAATCGGTGGTTGTTTTAGACCCCACCAGGCGGCTCGCGCGCGGCCTTGCTCTCCTACCCCTTATCCGTTCGGCGGGAGAGGAAGTCGCGCGCGACCGCCGCTCGCGGCTATTTCGGGAACCTGGCCAGCCATGAATGGGCAGGAGCTTCGCGGACGTCAATGATTTTTCGACATTCGTCGGCCCCGACGCTGTCGCGTACAATCAATTTCCACCTGGGCAACAGCCGTGTTGCAACGGACGGATGACTCCAGCGGTATTTTTAGGTGGCGCTGAGGGTCACCCAGGGGGGGGGGAACGGGATCATTCCGCTCTGAACGATGGGGGTTGTAGGTAGCGCTGGGGGTCAGGGGTTCATTTCCGGGTTGGGGTTGATGGTGTCGGTTTTGGATAGAGGGTGGCGTTTGGAGGGGAAGGGTAGGAGAAGTAGGAGCAATGTTTTTGTTCGGGGGGAGGGGGATCCGAGGAAATGTTTGGACGTATTTATAAGCGTTATGTAAGCGAGGAGAGATGCGTTCTGATGGATTCTTGGGATGGAGAAGGCGCGGGACTGAGTTACATCTCCGGCGCGGTGGTTCTATATTTCACTCGCGCGGCCAATCGCGTGGCTCGCAGGGGCGTAGTTTTTGGGGTTCCTACTGGGTTCCCCGATTTCGGAGTTAACTTAATGTTGATCTCAATAGAAAATTTAATTAAAAATAATGTTTGAGCTGATCTTTTTTTTTTAGTTATGTTGGCTTTGAAAAAATTAAAATAAAAGTAAACAAGATAATTTGGCAGCTCCGAGTGTTTGAGTGTAAAATCCCTAATTTTAGACCCTGTTAAACGCAGCTGGAGAGTGTAGCCGAGGAAAAAGAAACATTGTTTATTCGGCTGCGAAATAATAACTGCGTGTAATGTCTTTTTAAAACGGACACTAGCTCGTGCAAATTTGATAAACGATCCGTTGAAAACTGGCTGCGTATTCTTATTAGGCCACGCCGTGCTCCGGTTGGATGAACAATATTTTATGAGAGAATATTTGTCTCTAATTTTAACCCGCGTATTGGAAAGTCAGATTCATTTACCTCCGCGACTCTCGACAAACAAACCTTCCAACTATTTATTCTAAGCAAACGCAATCATTTTGCATAAACAGTACATTTTTTTAAAATAAATTTAAAGGCACGAAAAAAATGGTCAACGTGGAGATTTGCACTCGTGGTTCAGAATCTGAACATTGTTCAGCGAGTATAATTTTCCTGCGCATTGGCTCGTTGAAATCGTTCGGCGTTTGGCAAATTCGAAAACGAGCGGACTTAATCAAACGGAATGATTTGCGGAAAAGTGCGGATCCATGTAGATGCGTAATGAACACGTCTACTTAATTGGACATGTCGTTCATAAACATTAGATAAGCCGCGTCACAGCCGTAATCAATCTTTTTGCTGGCGGCCATTCAAATGATAGACCTTAGCAATACCAGCAACGCGATTAATCATGGAAAGGTAAAAAGTTTTGCATCATTGCCTCAGTAGTGCACTTATTTGCACGTGTCAACATTTCTGACATTGTCATCTTCAGATCTAAGATAGTTTGGTGTATTTATACAGTTCTCTCAATGTTTACAAACATAACTCCGAGTTGGAGGTCGTTTTTGTATATGTATACAGATTTTTCAGTGTCAATGTTTACAAACATAACTCATTGGAGCACATTTTTTCGAATTTAGGCGGGAATTTCCGCGTTTTTCTGTTCCTCCTCCAAAACGTGTAATTTCTCGAAATTCAAGACATCTATCTTTTCATTAGGGACACTGTTGGATTTCTTCAGTTCTATATTCTTTCAATGTTTACTAACATAACATTGAATTACGTATCAAAAGTCACGATAGTGTCTCTGGCCAAGGTCAAAAAATGTAAGCATCAAAGACATTCACATATAATTTCTTATTCCGGGTGACTATATATGCATTTTGGCATCGAAAAAGAGACTTTTTCATCCAAAAAAAGTAATTTTTTCGGATCCAAAAGCCAAAATATAATATATATCATCGATTGACTTTTCCAGTATATTCCAAACTTCGCAGCGCCATCTTTCATATTAATCTCCCAATCCTTCGTTTTCGAATTCCCAAAATTCTCTCATTTTCAAACCCATCCCAACCGGAGTATTTGGCACTGAAACAGATCCAAATTACGCGACTTCCGACCCAAAAATTCTCAAGGTCACCTACCTTAAACTCGGATAGGGACGCCATGAGGTCGTCGAGTTCCCTGGTGGCGTTGCTGGCAGCATGGCCATTTCCCATGTAGTTTCGCTTTTCGAAATCGTAGTAGTGGTGGGTGGTAGAGTGGGACTCCACTGGTTGCACCTCCGTGGAGGTCTCCTGCACCGTGACCTTGACCCTCTCCTCGTTTTGCATGTCCCTGATAAAGATGACAAGCGTTTGGTTTCAAGACCAAGGTCAGGCTGCATCGGGGTTTTTATCAAGGTGGAACTATCTTACGTCAGTTTTGCATAAAATAGGCGAGGTAAAAAAGCATTTTTTAAAGTCGTGTTTTTTGCAAGTT
Source organism: Ceratoteleas bidentatus (assembly GCA_022817645.1). Taxonomy (NCBI): domain Eukaryota; kingdom Metazoa; phylum Arthropoda; class Insecta; order Hymenoptera; family Scelionidae; genus Ceratoteleas; species Ceratoteleas bidentatus. The sequence continues at coordinate 698 of JABFPB010008321.1, read as the reverse complement.
TATAAAAGTGGCGCATTTATATTTTATTTTTACTTTTTGGCGCCCAACGTGTGCCAATTTTTTTCTCCAAGTTTTGGTAAAATTGTGTAAAAGTTTTTAGACATTTCTTTAAAGTTTATGAACGTTTTTATATATGTGGAGCAATTTTTTGGCGCCCAACGTGGAGCAAATTTTTCTGAAGTTTTATAAGTTTTTCGAATTTGAAGTTCAAATGTTTGATTAAATTTTTCAAGTTTGATTAAAATTTTTATACATTTTTTTATTAAAATGTCTGTCTGCAAAAGTATATGAGGATGTTATACCAGGAAACTATTAAGCAACTTTTACCGGTTTAGTATAAAGAATTATTTACGAGTTTAATGTATTATGTGATTTATTTGAAACTTTTAGACCTTCAGAAATAGTTGACAAAGTTGTGAAGATGAATGTCTTGATAATCCCAACTTAAGAGGGTTTAACAGGGTATATATTATATGATACAAACGTGATGAATGTTTGTACCATATATACGTAAAAGGTGTAGAGATATTTACCCATTTGGCACAGCTGTACTAAGTTCTTCCAAAAGGGAATCCACAGTTGGTCTTGTTGACATACTACTGGTGCATCGCATAACAGGTGAAGAATTTTCTTCCGAGACATATCGTTCTGAAAAAAATAAAATAAATAAAATAAAAATAAAAATTAATTCGTTAGAG
>JABFPB010008320.1:0-10246 GCA_022817645.1 Ceratoteleas bidentatus | reverse complement strand
CAGGTACATTGCCATTCAGTTATGACACCCTTCAATCCGCCTTGCGATGGACGGCAAAAGTACGAGGAATGGAACATTACAGATTGCCGAGAATCTGTTTCGACAAACTTGTTTACCTCGCGGAACGCGATACCCGTTCAGATGCCAATTGGGTGTCACAGCTTAGGCTTGTTCTGTCTACTCATGATTGTCAGGTGTCTATATATGATCTCTCCAATTTGCGTCCCCACGAGATTAGTCCAATTCTGAAGAAGGTCTCCTCTTTCGTCCGTAGTAGAGATATTGGCAGTTGTGTTGATTCCACAAGCCTGATTTTGTATCCTACCATAGCTCGCTCGAGCTTTCTCCCACCGCGTATCTTAACCTAGCTTTGTCTCTATGTGTGAAGAGATTACTTGTGCAAGCACGACTGATATACGGCAGCGGCATATGGATTAAATATGAGAGGCATCGCTTTGCTAATGATTTCTGTCCGTCATGTTCACAAATGGAAAGAGACTCGTTTGTCCATAGAGTGGTTGAATGTCCAGCTTTTGATCATGCCAGGAATCATTTACTCGCATTGTCAAAGGACAAACCCTGGCTCGAAATACTCTCATCCGACGACGTTCCTGCCATTTTGGCTTTTGTTAATTTTTTGTTCTCAATTTTCGTCCGATAGATGTGTAATGCGTTTGCGTGTATGTAATTTATTTTATTATATTTTATTTGTAGTTATATATTATATAATTGGGATACTTTCCCTATGTATAGGCGTTTGCCTGTTAACATTTGTAATAAATTAATTCTAATTAATTCATAATTTGCACGAGAGATTGACGAACACCCACACTATTCCGTAGCCTGACTTCGAATTGACGCTATATAAGCAACGCTAAATTCTCACACTGAGAATTCCTGCAATGAGAGTAAGGAATATACCGTGGAGGTGCGCGCGGATAAGCTACTTTTAGAAAGTTCTCGGGACGAGCGTAACGCGTTTAACGAACTAATTTGTTGTGAGAAGCCGAAGCAGGATAGACGAAGAAGACCACTCTTCTTCGCACGTAAATCGATTATATATCTGAAGACTAATTTGTAATCTATATATATATATATATATATATATATATATATTTCATTTCGTTGCTTAAAATGCGGTTACACTGACAAAACAAATTCGTTAAACTGTACGAACTCTATTCGTAAAGAAATAACACTTTGTGATTGGTAGTTCCGACCGAATAATTGTGATTGGCTCTAATTTCTGCGAACCTCGATTCGTATTACTTTACTTTACGAAAAAATTCGTACTTTTTGTGATTTATATCGTAAAAGTTGCGATATATGTTGTACCTTTTACGAATTGGTTTTCTCAGTGCAGATGAGTTTCCATTACGTGTACAGAAAACTCATAATTGAATGCACAGCGATTAACGACCATTATTGAAATATCAAGTAAAAAGATGAGAAATACTCATTTGGTGGCTGCCACGTCGTAAAATTTACCTTAATATTAAGGGAAATAAGGATTTTTTACTTGGACTGTCAGGCATTTCGACATGAATAATGACATGCGTTGTAATAAAGTCATAAAGCAAGGAAATCGATGCAACGACACTTACGAGCGTAGATGTTGCACTTCAAACAAAGAATCCAGCATGGAACTCATATATAGATTTCAATTTTAAATCTATATATGAGTTCCACATACGTTTTAAATTTTAAAACGTATTTTCGATAATAAAAAATTGATTACAATTATGCCTCAGGTCTTCGGAGACGGGAAATTATCATTTTAAAATCTTTCACGTATATGCACTTGCTGTTTCACTTACTGCTTATTGATTGTATTTTTATTTAAACGTATGCGTGTGAGCTCGGCCAAACAAGATTATTTATTTCACGATTAACTTCTCGGTTTCAATGTCACGATACTTATGGCTTAACAACTTTCTTTTGATAATTTGTGTAGAAAATGTAAGGACTATCCGCATATAAATCTCATCTGCGGCCGTGACGTTATTCGTAATTTTGCTATAAACGTTAAACATACACACTTTTTATTATTTAATTAAGGGGGAATATCATGTAGATTTTTCAAAAAAATCGATTTTTTTATTTTATATTCCCAATCTACAATATTTCAAGAATGTTGTGTTGAATTTTCAGATTAAAATTCAAAATAGTTAAACCATAACTGCCAAAAATGTGACTGCATGTCGCAGGCGGCGAGTGCACGCGGACAACTTCGAGCGGATTTTTCTCAAAACTACGTTTTCAGATGCGGTTGCCACGATTTCGCCTCGAACTACGAAACCGAATTACTTGAAATTTTTTGAGCTTGTACCTCAATAATACATCTAGTTCATAATAGAAAGGTTTTCAAAATTTATTTGTTTATTTCTCTGTAAAAAAATTATAAAATCGTATTTTTACTGGAAAATCTTATTTCTTTCTATTTCATAGCGCAGTTTTGTTTAAACAATAAAGTTCTGAAAAATTGCTCTTTTATGAACTAAATTTATTTTCCCTGAACACTATCCACTTTTAATTTTTTATTTTTATTAGAAATTCGCTGAGATATCTTGGCAACCGCAAATCGCTTCTAAAAAAAGGGGGTTCAATGGAATTATTAATATTTTATTATTTATGAAAAAAATTTTTATTATGTATTTATTTTATTATTTATGTTTCAATATAGTCAAGTGTTCTCAAAATGTTGCTAAATCTGTCATATATTTTATTATATAAATCGAATCAATACCTTCTTAATTATACTCATGAAAAATAACGTCTGATTTAGGCGCTTCTACATGTATATTCCCCCTTAAACAATTTATAATCACGTTAGAACATGATTATCTTGTTAGATATGCAATTCAAATTATAATGAAATAATTATTTAGAAATCATACAATAACTTCAATTTTTTCTATTTTTGCAGATGGTTCGCCTTATTTGTATAGTACTTCTGTCACACTACGCGTACGCTGTAGTTAATAAGACGCCGGAGCTACAAGAAGCGGTACCAAAAGAAGATGACCAACAAGCCGCTGAGAATAGAATAAGCAACGTATATGGAGCTCCACCAAGTAGTAATTTCAACGGCCCCGCACCAGTGTATGGGCCTCCAGAAATAACGGGAGATTATCGTCCAACAAAAGTGTACGCTCAGCCACCACCAGATCAACTACCAGCGATTTCACCACCATATAGTGGACCCCTTCCAAGGAAACCAGCAGTTCCGTTTGCACCACCAAGACCGTCATACGTAGCTCCACCACTGGGACCACCAAAACCTAATTATGGACCTCCAAAACCAAGATATGGTTCTCCAAAACATGGACGAAATTCATTCCCTTTATTTAGATCACCAAAACCTAAGTACGGGCCACCATTCAATTTGGGACCAAGTTTCAACAAACCAGGTCATGGTCCACCTATTCCACTGTCCGTAGAAGCTTACGGTCCACCAGTGCCAAAACCAGCCCCATCTTTTAATGTGCCACACAAAGAATTTGGTACACAGCATGCACCACAGAATCAGTACGGACCACCACTGCAATCTAATCAATTTGGTCCCCCCCCACCACCACCTCAGAAGCAGCACGGACCACCACCCCAGCCACACAACAAATATGGACCACCACCTCAGCCACACAATCAGTATGGAACACCACCACAGCAATTCATCCCTCCATTACCAAGCGTCCCAGCTCCTCCACCACCAGGTGTCCCTGCTCCACCAACTCCTCCAGATATAAAATACGATGGATGGCATCCAATTGCTGGAAATGTAAATATTCCCAAACATTCCGAAGTTTCTAATATCTATGGATCACCTGATGTTCATCAAGGACCTCCCCCTTCGAACGTTTATGGAACAGAAGTTCATCAAGGACCTCCGCCATCACCCGCTTATGTACCACAGGAAATTCATCCAGGGCCTTCACCAGCAAATAATTATGGACCCCCGGAAATTAACCAAGGACCTCCACCGTCGAATGCATATGGACCTCCGGACTCTAAACAAGGATCTCCGTCCGATAACTATGAACCTCCTTCTCTAAACTACGAACCTCCTTCCCAAAATTACGGACCACCAGTCAGTAATAATGATCAGTCTGCAGTGAGTCCGCAATTAGTAACACTTATCACATCCAATAATGGTAAATCTAATGTCCCAAGTGATTCATATGGGGTTCCACTTCATAGTCCAGAGGCTCATAACTTGAAATCATCCATTAACGAAGCTTCCGTGGAACCAGATAGCAATGATGGTTTGCCACCTCCTCCGTTACCACAATTAGAACCTTTGCATAAAGGAAAAGGACCAGGTGATACAGTTATTCAGCCTCATGCCACATACGGAGTTCCAAAAGATTTATCACTACCACAAAATTCAGACTCTCTCCCACATCCAGAAGCATTAGTTGGACAAGACTTACAAGTTACAGGAGGTAATACCGGTTCTCTTGAACACTATGACGATTTAGCGTTACAGCAGCTCCCCAATTTGCCTCCGGCACAATTTCATCAACAACATCAACCTTTGACTACACCACCAGGTCCACCACGTCCATTCAATGCTTATGGACCTCCAGTATCCGAAAGTTATGGTCCACCTCCTTCTTCTCAAAGTCTTGGCAACCGTGGTCCCTCTGGCAACTTCTTCCATGGTAACGTAATTCTCGGAAAAGTGTCTAACATTTTCTCTGGAAAAAGTCATTCCAACCTTCGTCCACCACCACCTCTACCGTCTGCATCTTTAGTCGAACATTTTACTCCTCCAAGACCTCGTGCGCCATTGAAGTTCAAAGAACCTGTTCCGAGCAGCATATTTTCGTCATTGAACCGCTATCTCCCGCCTTCATCTAGTGCAAATTTCGCAAAACCACAAAAAAATTACGGTCCACCTTCAGAACCTCAATTACCTAACTTATCTCCATCAGTTAATTTCCATAGTTCTGGACCGACTGCATCATCATCTTTTGAACGAAACAACTTAGGATCTTCCGTGTTGGCTGCTCCGAACGTCAATTACGGAACTCCTCTTACATTTAGCGATTTCAATACTGCAACGCCTCTTTTGAATTACGGTGCTCCAAATTTCGGACCAGTGACTCCATTAGTTCCTGAAACATTGCGAGTTCCGGGAAATCTTTATAATAGCATTAGTACTGGTTTACCAAACACATACGGCACACCTGTCGTCCAAAATCACAATCTCGGATTCGGATCAAACTGTGACTTCAATGGAGACCATGATGCTCAATACAATTTTGGGCCTCCCAACAGCGGCGGATCGACTCATCAAAATTTGATTGATAACCAACAAAGTGTCCTTTACCAAACTCCGGAAAATTCTTTAGATTTTTCTTACAAAGCTCCATCCATTAACGAACTGGATCTTCAGGTTAACGAACAACAAAAGAGTAATCTGAAAGACAGTTATGGCAATCCAATTGGTATAAGCTTTGAAGAGGCAGAGAAAACTAGTGCCAATTTGCAAGTTGCTGCTTCCAATTCCGATCAACAGTCTTTGAATGCCCACCTTGTGCAACCGTTAGAAGCTGCTTTGTCATCCCAGGGATACAACGAAGGTAAAAGCGCTGATATTGACGCCATGCAATTTTTGAATAGTCAAGAAGGACATCAAGCTCTGGCATTGGCTCAGTCTTCTGACGGATCTGATGGCTTCCAAATTCAAGGATCGAAGGGTATATACACTCTTCAAATCCAGCCAGCTGACGGCGGTTTTGGCACGGAAAACTCCGACGGCAGTATAAGACATGACCAAGTCTTGTCTAACGGTCTCTTACAAGACATAATTGCTGCAATTGAGCAGCCGCAGAGCAACGGTCATATCCAATTCCAAGGACTTGGGCAGAACCAACCTATTGAACAAGCGTACGCTGCAGACTTACATCAGGCTGCGAGTTCCGCAATAGTCAGCCAAGAGCATGTAAATTACAGATCCCAGGTAAAGAAAAACGTTGATCGTCATTCGGGCGATGCATCAGCTGCTGCAAGCAATAATAAAGCCATTCAGATATTGGACAAAGATAAAATCGCTCTCTTTGTTAACAATGATTACAGTGATTCTAGCGAGGCGTTGTCCAACAAAACATCGGTAAGAAATAAAGCCTACTAAATAAAGATCCGCATATTTATGTACCATGTTCGCATTTCACCGTTGGTTTTTGAACCTCGTATCAAGGTAGAAACCGACTGTTAACTTTTATCAATTTGATTATTATAATATTGTTTAAGCGTGCAACAGTACAGTACTTTCAGTATGAAAGACGTACGCGCCATGTAATTCTGATTTATCTTAAACATAAATCGTACGCACGATAGCTGTGCGCGATTCTTGTAACTACTAGTATGGCATTATTACTTTCGCTTTGTGGTTTCTTTGTGAAGTACTTTTTTTCCGGAATGCGAGAACTATAATTTTTCATTGTTTTCAAGTACATATTTATTTCCACGTGCCAAAGTTAATTTTTAATATAATGTACAACATTTTTGTCACGCAAACTGTGCGCGATCGACTGTTCTCCGAGTTGTTGAAGAAACGTAAAATGAACAAATAAGCAATATTAACTTCGCACAGATAACAGGTAGAAAAGGAGGATGCTTAAGACCAAGCCGGTGATGCGGTTCTCCTGAGGATACGGGTTACTAGTTATGGTGAAAGTAACGAAGAAGCTTAACAGAAAACTACTTCACTCTCTCATGACGACGTTGTAAATATTCAATGTCAGAAGAATGCGCGAAGTTGCTCTTCCTGGCCATAGGCTAGGATGAAAGTGGATGCTATCACTAGACCTTTGGGGTCACCTTTGAGCGCCGCTGTGATCTTGACATGAATATTTGCTGGAGGTAAAATTAAGGTCATTGGTTGATTGTAGTTCTACATTTTCTAGATGTATAGAAAAAGTTGCGCCGTTGTCACTAATGAACAAATTTAGTCATAAAATTAAACTACTGCGGGGACAATATAGTGCTCAACCGATAGGTCTGCGATAATTCTGTTCTGTGCGATGATGGATTATGTCGATCGACTGTATGCAATCTCTTAAAACCGGTTTAACAAAATTACACGTTGGATACTTTTTATGTCGATACTTGTCTAGGTCATTAGATTACGATTACCCGTACAGTCGTGACTATGTATATAAAAATATAATGTATTCGTTTCGCAATCGTGTCTAGCTAGCTGAAGATGATCAATGTCCTCGGGTGCAATCATTCGAGGTGAAAGTTCAGGCATTTAATAGTCACGACGGAAGCCTTTTCACGTGGACCGGCTTCTGATCAATGTATGTACAGTCTGCCCTTGCGTAGCGGAAACGCGGGCGTACAGGGTGGCCAGCGGACAGGAAAACCATGAAAAAACCGGGAAATAACCGGGGATTTCATTCCCAGACCAGGAATGTTCAATCATCCCATTTTTACTGAATTTACCGAAAGAGTAATTGTTTTATCGGGAATATTTTAAGCCCAGTTTGATGCCAGTCTTGATGATCGTCTGGTAAAATGGCTGAAATCTGAACTATTCTACTGATTTTGATGAAATTTGTTTTGATAAGAGCTATCAATGGATATCTCTTTTCATAAAGAATGGATAATGAAAAAAGAATGGGCATTTTTAAAAAGTTGAAGGTACAACAATTTTCATTCAATTTCAATTTATTTCGCGCCAAAATGTTCGGAATTTAGTTTTGAACAAATCTGTCATACAGAATTTGATATCATTAATATTTTTCTGGCAATCCACGACTTTATGAAAGGATGTCACAAACAGGCCAAAATAGGGCTTTTCTGTGTTCTTTTGCATTAACATGAATAACTTTTTTTCAAATTGAACAATCAAAATTCTATCTGACCAATCTATTCATTATTAAATTCTGAACATTTTAACGAAAATTACATCAAAATCGGAACAAAATTCGTGTAACTTTATCTTCTTAAAGTTAAGACTTTCTGCAAAAACTGTTTTCGAGATTATCGAGTTCAAAGTAAGAAGTTCCGTAACAATCAGTAACAATCTTTCCATTTTCATGAAAGTTTGTATTTGGGGGTTTTAAGTCTCGCCGGTTTCATATCTGACATTAAAAATTCAAAATTAAAATTCAAAACTGTTTCGATTTTCATGAAAGTTGTTAATTAGGGGTTTTTAGGCACGCTGGTTTCATATCTGCAGTTAAACATTTTTATTGAAAAATGTCGGATTCAATATGGCTGATACATTATCAAGATATATTTCGAATTTCATGAATATTGGGCTTTTGGGGTTTTCTGTCTTGCTAATTTGATATCTAAGGTACAGAAATTCAAATTTCAAAATAGTGGATCCAAAAAGGCATACTAAATAATACCGCATTTTTTTCTTTTTTTTTTTGTTTTGAAAACCTAAATGATCCAAGATGCTGAATTTTGGTATTTTTAATGCATTGGGATAGGCATAATTGTGCTTTACAATTAATTTATCTTTGGCTGCAGTCTCTGAAAAATTCTGAATTATCATAATCATTTTGAAAATTCAGCGGTATAACAGGTCCTAAGGGAGCACCTATGTTGAATCAACTTTGATTCAACGTTCCCAAAATCCTTGAATCAACGATGGTTTAGCGTTGCTGGATCAGTGATTCAACACTGAGTCAACTTACGAATGTCCGGGTTGGGGAGGGTTGAATCAACGATTTGACCAAATGTTGAATCAACGTTGAGTCAACGTTGATCAAGGTTGAATTAACGTTGTGTGCTAAGGTTGAGTCAACGTTAATCTAAGGTTGAACCAGAGTTGATTCAACAACATGTTAACGTTGATCGAAGGCTAAGTCAACGTTGAATCAACATTTGATAAAACGTTGACTCAACTTTGAATAAACGTTTATGGATTTTTAGTAGTATATAGCGAAATTTTAAAGTTTTCACTCGATGCCTTGATTCCACGTTGATTCAACGTTGTTCTCAAACGTTGATTCAACGTTGATTTAACTGTGATACACTGAAGACTGTCAACGTTGATTCAACCCTAGATCAACGTTGAATCAACGTTTATTCAATGTTTGCTGAAAACGGTGATTCAACTTTCCCCAAACCGCACCACGTAAGTTGACTCAACGTTGAATTACTGATCCAGCAACGTTCAACCAACATTGATTCAAGGATTTCGATAACGTTGAATGAACGTTGATTCAACTAAGATGCTCACTTAGGGATACTATTGCTTTTCAACAGAAAACTGGAAAATGTGCAATACTTTTTTTTCCGTGTAGTTTCCTACCCTGTTAAAGTGGGAAGGTCCCGAATACTGCAAAAATGTATAACACTTTAAAAAATGTCATTCACCTTTAATCGGTAGCGCACCATGATGGTGAGAAACTGCTTACACCTGGTCTGTTTTTTAAATAACCGTTTTGGAATTAGGGAAAAGGTTGCATCCACACCTATTTCAAACGATGTTTCATGCGATTCTTTTAATATCGCTATGATTTCAGGGCTATGCAGCGCTATGCAAATACTATCTGCAATGTCGCACAATATCTCACATCGCAAACTGCCGTGCGCGTAACCAACACCTTGGTTGTTAATATGCTCCGCGAAATCTGTCAGCGTGGAGCACGAGGCAACACTCACACCGTGCCGCAACCACCGCATTAAAGAGCGACGCATCTGCTCGAACGTCACTCTTTCTGCCGCTAATAAAAATCTATAAAATGTTTATAAAATTAACAAATCGAAACGAAAGAGAATAACAATCTACAAAAGACTACAAGATTTCGTGAATTAAAACGAGAGCATCCGAAAGAGAAACGAGACCCAGTGACCCAAATGCTTCAATTTTCACCCAATTGCGTCGGGTCAATAATATTGACAAGTAATGAGTTAATAATTGAATCTTATATTAGGAGTTATGGCTCGAATTCACAATTATTACCCATTATTGACCCAAATATTGGCCAAACGTATTAATCACATATGGGACCAAATTGCAGACGTACACTGAAGCAAAAATTCAGCACATATTGATGAACTATTGAACCCGGACACTTTGATGAACCCGGACATTCGTCAACTTACGAATATCAGGGTGGGGAAGGGTTGAATCAACGTTTTCACCAAACGTTGAGTCAACGTTGGTTAGGTTGAATCAAAGTCCCAGTGAACCAGATAGTCCCAGTGAACCAGATAGTCCCAGAATTGGCCAATATTTGCCCAAAGGAGTTTATTTGTTCAATTATTGGTTGTTTCT
>JABFPB010008319.1:0-10250 GCA_022817645.1 Ceratoteleas bidentatus | reverse complement strand
TTGTCAGCGTTACGCGTTACACATGTAACGTGTAACGCATGTAACGTCTATAGCCAAAGTAACGCAAACTTGCCCATCCCTGTAAAAGGGGATTCCCCTTTTACAATTTCTTGTTTGAGTTATCCCCTTTTACAACGATCTAACGAGTTATCCCCTTTTACAACGATCTAACAAGTTATCCCCTTTTACAACAATCTAACGAGTTATCCCCTTTTATCGATCCAGACAGGGCAAATTTTTAACAAAAATTAATTGGCTGTTTAGTTAAAATTAACAAATTAACAAACATGGTCTTTGTTAATTTGTTAAAATTAACAAATTAACAAATCAAGTTTGTTAAGTTGTTAATTTTAACAAATTAACAAATACTATTTTTCTTAGTTTGTTAATTTTAACAAATTAACAAATAATTTTTTGTTAGTTTTTTAATTTTAACAAATTAACAAAACCATATTTGTGAATATACGAAAATTAACAAATTAGCAAAAACATGTTTGTTAATTTGTTAAAGTTAACACATTAACAAAACCATTTTTGTTAATTTGTTAAAACGAGCAAGTTAACGAAAAACTCTTGTTAAAAATAACATTTTAACAAAAAAGTTTTGGTAATTTATAATTTCTTAGTATAAATAGTTGTGTTCGGAATATTCCGAACACCACCGGTTCAGACATGTCGATGACGTAATTTCCATGTATATAGATGCATTACGATATTGTAGTATAGTTCGATATAGTTCGAGGTTACCGAACATATTCGAACTATTGACGAAGGTTTCCGAACATACCTGAACATACATTTCAATATATTTCGATATATTTCGACATATTTCGATATATTCGACATATTTCGACATATTTCGACATATTCCGTTATATTTAGATACATTTCGATATAGTTCGATATCTTCGACATATTTCGATATATTTCGACATACTTCGATGCATTTCGATATATTTCGATACATTTCGACATATTTCGTTATATTTAGAAACATTTCGATATATTTCGATATCTTCGACATACTTCGATGCATTTCGATATATTTCGATATATTACGATATATTTGATACATTTCAATATAATTCGATATATTCGATATATTTCGACGCATTTCGATATATTCCGTTATAATTAGATATATTTCGATATATTCGATATATTTCGATACATTTGATATATTTGGATACATTTCGATATAATTCCATATAATTCGATATATTTTGATTCAGTTCGATATATTCGATATATTTCGATATAATTCGATACAATTCGACACAAATATATCAAATATCGATGAAAGTTATTTAATCAATTTTCCGTCCCGACATCATTAATGTGTTTTCTTTATTATTCAGTTATAAAATAAAAAAAAATTCCAACCGGTAAATGTTGGGCTGGAAAATCAACTTTCTCGGAAAATGTTAAAACAAAAATTTAACATTATTTATTTAACAAAAGTTGTGTTAATGCCCATGTCTGCAACGTTCCAATGAGTTATCCCCTTTTACAACGATCTAAAGAGTTATCCCCTTTTTCGTAAAAGGTGTCGATATCCTCAATATATCCTCAGAATTACTTACAGTATAACAGTAATATTCACAAGTATAGAAAGACTTACCATTTTTCTTATTGTGTGCGTTCTGTGAATATAAGGAAAGGTGGAGGTTCTGTAAAGTAATTCTGCTTTGTTGCAATGATATTTTATTAGATCAATTTTTGCACTTCTTAAACACAAATCCATTTATCAATCGACTAGTTTGAATCCACGACACTGCGCAGCTGAAAACCCAACTGACCGCGAATTTTATGATACACATCACTCATCGTTAATGGCTTTTCGAGAAAAATGCGCACGCGCCATTTTGAGGTCCGATGATCTATGAAATGTCCATAACTCTACCCTACATTGTCGACAACAAGACGTTCATCGTTACACCCGGTACGATAATTAGAACTATTTATTGTGATTATGCTGGGCCTTACGACTATGATTATGACAATGACTAACGGCGACCTGCTCGTGTCCCAAAAGCGACCCCCACCCCGATGGGGGGCCGAGTTACTTTCAATATACAATTATATACATTCACACATCCCTCGTGTCTGTTAAAAAAATATGACAATAACAGCGAAAGTGGGCGAACGCTTACGCGGAGACACACTCGCAGCGAATGGGCTGCCTAGTTCGGATGATTCTCCCATCACGCTGTCCAAATGAGCTTCCGTAGCGATATTACAGCAAGAGACAGAGGATAAATTTTAAGAGACTTGGAGTGGACTTGATTGGATCGGTTTCCTTTGTGTTTGAACTAGTTTGAGATGGGCACCCAAATATTTTTAGGTTTAGCTATATGAATATTGATTTCCACAAGATAATAAGAACAAGTTATTATCTATCTTGTTCTTATCTAGGAAGAGTTTCAGTTGGAAACATACTGGTGCACACTTTTAACTGAAGGAGTTCTGCACTACAAAAACAAGTGCCTCATTTGAAACACTTTGATATAGCAGACCCGAAAAGTGTCTCAAAACAAAACGGCTTTACCCAAAAGAAACACCAAAGATGCTTCAATGTCTCAAAATGAAACACCAATGAGACACATTCTTTTCTTGTGTGGTACCTTAAGGATATTCGATCGCCAAAGCCGAAATACAAAGAATTTCATAAAACTTCACCAAAATATAATTTTTTTAACCAGGAATTCAGTCAAATTGTTTCAGAATTTTTCATTGTATAGTTTTTGAGTAAATTAAGTTTAAAGAGACGGGTTTTCCTATCTCGGTGCGGGTTCCTATCTGGGTTAGAGTAGTGGCGACATATAAACAAGTGACGACTGCGAACAAGACGTTTCTGTTTATATGTCGCCGCTACTCTAACCCACGCGCCGAGATAGGAAAACCCGTCTCTTTAAACTTAATTTACTCAAAAACTATACGATGAAAAATTCGTATAGTTTTTGAGTAGTAGTTTATTTTTTTGAAAACATTGCTCGAAAACTTAAATGTGGTTCTAATCCCCAAATTTAAGGAGGTTGTTATTCCAAATATATTTTACTGTAACCAGAGCCACAATTCTAGTATTGGATACAACATTCTGGCAATAGTAACAGTATAATCCAAGAAATTCCGGGATTCTCTAAAATCTCAAGGACATTCATATTTAAACATCATTATCTTGTTGAGAGTTCTTCGTTAAGTCTGGTTAAAGCTTAACATTAAAAAGAATTTTAAAAGTCCTTTTCAGCACTGTTAAAATACTTTTTGCTCAGAATAATCTCAGGTATAAACCCCGATCACATCATTCCTCAGCGGACGATTTGGTTTAAGTGGCGCCCAACGTGGGGTATAATACTATGAGTAGGTCCAAAACTTACAACTAGGAATTTGAAAGTTAACACCTTCTCCTTATTTCACTTTGCTCTGACCATCATGTCTGTAGCTTTGACGCCAAAGTCTCCCCAGGCTAACCTAAAAATCTGTCTACATCATTTCCAGCCTCCTCTCTAGAAAAAGACCCAACAGTCCACTACCCGTCCCCTAAAAATACTTAGTGTAAAGCCGTGCATGCATACCACTCATATGAAAATACCAACCACCCCGCGAATCTGTCCTGGTGTTCGCAAGCCGTGTGATCCGCCGGCCCGAGTGGCCTCGCGACCCTAATTACAAAGAAAATCTTATCGAGCCTTCGATCGGCCGGCCCTGTCCTTCTTCAAGCATGACCTCCACGAACTCTTACAATATAAAACCCCACACGAATGTACCGTTGAAATATATTCCGCGTTTTCTTACAAAAATAACAGGCACGCCTGTGTTGCTCGTTGTAGCGACAAATCGAGGGTTTTGCACTGAGGAAGAGGAGCCGGCAACGTCGCGCCGGTCTTACTCAGTGCACAAAATGGCGCGCGCGCTACTGGGCGATCTTCGATCGCCGATCGAGCAATTAAAACGTTCCGCGCTCCCGGGCGGCAAATTCGAACGAACTAACCGGATTTCGCAGTTTATATATTTATAATGCCGGTGTTGTTTTTCCTGGATTTTTTTTTCGCTCGCGCGCCGCCGACTATAATTGAGGGGAAGGGCATGTTTGACAATGACTGGTGTATAGCAAGAGATAATAATTGGAGTACGGTCATGGTACAATGCGTGGAATAAATTGCCTATCTATCATTCGATAATTAACAGGCAGATCGTTAGTTCGTTTCGTTAATTCGCTGAGCGCGCGGCGTATGGGTATTAATTAGTGGCTTTAAAGCTGCTCGTTTCTTCGGCTTGCTTCCGCCGTTTGCGCACCGACTCGGCCATCTTCGATTACGACCCTGGCTCCAGACGATACTCCCGGAACAGATGTCGTCTTTGGGCCTATTTGTCAGTCCGAGATATTTTTTGTGCACTGTAAACAATGTCGGAGGAAATTGCACTCTTAAACATTGTCTGTATGGCTGGAAGAGTCTATTTCTTTTAAAATAACATCATTTTCATACATTGAGTGGGAAATGTTGAAAACATTTAAAAATATGAACACATATCAAAATTCAACATGTACCATAATTACTCTATTTTTACACTTTAAATGTTTCCGAATTTATTTGAAGAGTTCCACTAAAACTTAATATAACACTCATAAAAATGTCCTACTGTCACAACAAGAATCCTTCAGCGAGAGAAGGAAATTCAGTTCTTTCACAACATGACTTTCATTCTGTGGCAAACTGATGTTCATTCTGTGACAGCAAGATATCTTGCTGGAACAAAATGCAAGAAAGATATCTTGCAGACTGCGCATGCGTAGTTCGGTCCTTATTGAGTTCAAACAGATAACTTGCTGCGACAGCAAGATATCTTGCTGTCACAGAATGACATTCATATTCTTACAGTAGGAACTCTTACAAACGGAAAATCTGGCTGTGACAAACAGAATATTTCTAAGAGTGAAAGTTCCTGTGCCATAATTTCCATTTACCTCTGTTTTTCGTTTACTACGAACTTTCGCAACAAAAACGAATTACCTGATTCTCGAACTGGCGCAAAGGACGACTGCGATTTGCGGGGTAATAATTAAACGCGACCAAATACCGGTTCCGCAAATGCACCTAAACAGATCCATTCTCGATTCGGGAAAATACGCCGGCGTTCGCCGGTCCGGGCCTTTGAAAGGTGGACCGCGGGTTTGGTCGAGCGGATGACAAATGCGTTTCGGCGAGAAATAATTGAATTTGATCAAACAGCGACGCGCCGCGTCTCGACTTGCTCGAAACAGACCTGAATAAATACATTTTGCGTCCGGGCGTATGACTGCTCATGTGTTATTGCTGGATAAACTGCGCATTTCGTGAAGCACAGTTTTGCCGAGCGATCGAGATCGACCGATCGGTCACTGCAGTGAAACGGATCTGATCTTACAAAAAAAGTTCGGTGGATTTTTTTAATTGAGTTGCAGCTGATGTACTTGCAAGATCAAAGTAGTACACGCAGAGAAATGTTCGGACGGTATAGAATTTTTGAAGAAATGCCGGAGTAGTAGAACAGAACTTATTTCGTATAGAAGTCAGGATTGTTGACGCAGATTTTGAAAATCAACCTCAATATTTGTGATAAATTAATGAATCTTTAATGGGAAAAATTGCGAGTTCAATTATTAAATTGTGAAAGAAAACAGATAAAATTATTGTTTCAATATTTTTTGGGATCAATATTTATATTGATTTGTCCTTTACTATGCGGAAAACATTTAGGCGGGCCAGACGAATTCGTCACATTCTAAATTTTGTAAGACTGATGAATATCAGTCTTACAGGTTCAATGAATATCACTGAATATTTTATTCTTATTCTTAAATATAGAACATAATTGTATCAAAATCGAGGAGCGGCGTAGTTTAAAATAAAAAAAATTGTGTTACTGTGTAACTTCGTCTGCTTGTCAAAAAGGGCGCCTAAATATCCATTGGCATTTTACTTAATATCCATCTTTTTCTGTACACATGTAAATTTTAGTAGTACCAATCAACCTCCTAATTAACAAACCTTATAAAACGTTCAAAATCAAGAACAAAATTTAAAAACTACTTCCTCAGCTTCTAGTTCGGCAAATGTCCCTATTCAAATCTCAACATTTGTCCACGTGTACATATCAGCAGCTTAAATTCGTATTGCTTCACTTAGTCGTCCATCGAACATACTGCGCGCCGGGTGTTCAATAAATCATCATGCTGGCCAGCAACTTATCAAAACGTCGTATCAGCCTGGAATCGCGAGCCGGCGTGTTTACAAAAAGGCGCAGTTCGAAAATTGCCGATAGAAAAGCGCGCGGCGCTAAATGACCGCGTCCTTGGCGGCATTGTCCTGCGGGTAGGAAGCGAGAGCGCCGGGCGGTAGCTAGGTCGCCAAATTCTGAAACAGAAAAAAGAGCGCCGGCGGTTAGATCGTCGCTGAATGTTTTAAAATGAACAGCGAAAATGGTCGCACTTTTTGTCGTGGTGCAATATGTGCGCCCAAGTTTCCCGTGGAACCCAGAAGCATTGTTCGCCGGCGAGAAAAGGGACGAACAAAAAAAAATGGCCCGTCGCTAATTTCACCCGACAATGTCTACTAACGAATCGCCAACTCCGATCCGACGTTTTCGAACGACGGAAACGTCGTTTCCCGTTGGCCATACTCGTTCGTTCAAAATGCAATTCGATTTATTAGTTCGCGTTCCGAAAGAACGAGTATCGCTCGGGAACAAGGTGGCCCGACAAATTGAGCAATTAGAATCTAAGTATAAATGTCGATGAGAAAGCACTTTCGCGCGTCATTTTAGCGAGTCGCGCAATTAACAATGCATCTGGATGGAATGGCGCCGGTGTAAATTTAATTGTCAAACCCAATTCGTTCGAAATTAAGCGAAAAATATGGTCCCGGTTCGATCGAATTGCGTCTTGCGAGGAACTTCCCGAGGAATTATTTCGCGCTTTTGATCAAAACAAATTCGCGCCGCGTGATTTACGGTTACGACCCGGGGGCAATATCGAGTGGAGTTAAAAGCGCGAAACCTTTATCCCGTTTCCAGGGAAATGGCCGCGAGTCGGAACTGGCGCCCCCTGTCGGCGGAACCAGCCGTAATTATTCCGGCTCTAAACTGGCCGAAGCGATCGACAGTTGAAAAAAAAGTTTTGTCAGCAGACTATTTACTGTCGGCCAGAGGCCTTAAACGGTCATCAAATTAGTCATAATGACAATAAGTTTGGCGGAAGTACATAATGAGTAGATCATTATTGACAATCACGTTATCTGAACCAAATATACCGGACAGAATTCTGGAATAATTGTAACGGTATTCCAAATATCTCAGCGATTAAACAGTCCATTTGATGTCTGGTTTTTCGCCATTGTGCTATCGAACGGTTGAATTTTTAGAACTAACTGAAAATGGGCTTTTAACGAAGTAATTGTATTATGTAACAGATTTCGAGACACCCTAATACGTATGTATGCGGTTTTCTAAAAAATATTTGTAAAAATATAGGGAACACAATTAATACTACATTACACCACTGGGGAAGGAATTTCGGTTTTCTTAACGAGTGCACTTGGCAACTCGGCTTCGTCTCGTTCTGCAAGAAACGGGTGACAAATCGACATTCCCCCCGTGTTGTGTACGATATTTTTCCTTGCGAGAGATTGGGAAGCCCGCGTTTCCGCCCGTCAGGGCGGGAATGCGGCACGGAGAAAAAAGATTGTGTTATTGCGAACAAACGCTTTGGTTGAAGCAATTTAGTGGTGACAACGAAATATTTGGTAGGAGCAACCAAATGTTCTAGTTAGGTTTGGTCAGGCACAGCCGTCACCGATAACCAAATACATTTGGTTGTCTATTGTTGGTTACTGCATGGAAAAAAAGTCTTGTGACACCGACCAGCTTTTCTGTCGAGTGTACAGACATGCTGCGTCGCACTGCGACACAGCATGTCTGCGACGGTCGCAGACATGATTGTCACAGCAGAAATGAAAGTCACAGCCTATATGACGGAACTCAGTCACAGAACTGTCGGTCCTGCAAGATTTTTTTTCCGTGTACAACCAAATCATTTGGTTACTACAACCAAATCATTTGGTACCTCCGACCAAAACTTGATTACCAAAATATTTGGTTGCTATAACCAAATCATTTGATTGGCTAAAAATTAACCAATTTATTTAGTTGTGACAACCAAAATTTGGTTGCCATAACCAAACATTTTTCTCCGTGGGGCATTCCCGCTCCGAGTGAGGAAAAAATTATCTCAGACGCGCCGTACTGTCAATCGATGGTCTCCGAGGTCACCTTTGGACATCCGACACGTGTTGTCGTCGGGCAGCGCCTAATGAAAAGTGATTTTTTAGTTTACACAAATTACGAGATTGGGTAAGTTTCGCAAAATAAAGAACGCCAAGTGCAATCTAGCAAACCGGTAAATTGAGTTATTCGCTACTTGGGAGTAGTAGTTTCATGAAAACTTAAAAGTTAAATCGAGTTTAAGTGTAAAGTTAACCAATCGCGAGACTCGAGTGTAAGCTCGGCTGAATTTTTAATCCTACTTCCCCAGTCGACTGACGCTCAAAACGTCGACGCTGGCTAAGTTCGGGCCGTCCTTACTATTTCACGTGTGCATGCTGAATGAAATAACCCACTTAGCCCCGTATGTGTCCGGGATTTGATTCTTGTCATTTTTAACGTCAACAGTCGAGACGTTTTATTAATTAGCGCGCTCGCTGATTAACTGCTCGCCGACCGACGAACCTCGTTGCAGACCCTTCGCCGGATGCCGCGTTCGTCTTGTTCGCAGCCCATTTCGAATCTCGTGTGGAAAAAGAAGGAACTGCAAACCCTTGACGGAATTTGATATATTTATATTTGAGTAATTTAGAACGGTAATCAAACTTAATGAAGTGACATGTTTCTTGATGTCCAGTATTGTAGAAATTGACTGATTCGAAAAAAGGCAAAACATTTTCCGAACATTTCGGAAATCGTCTAGAAAATGAGAAATGCTGTTGATACATTTTGAAAATCTCCGAAGAAGTCTCATATAAGTGTGATGTTTTGAAAACTTTAATGAATCGAGTGAGCCTAAAATCTTGTGTGTGGGCGACCAACACAATCAAAACTCCATATTAGGATCTGTATCACTCTAGCATAATGCAGACATTATTCTCGAACGCAATCGTCGACGTGACCCCCGAAGTAAATTCTAATTACATTTTTTTGTATATCGCACAGAGGGAAATGCTGTATAAAAATAATGTTAATATCTGTCATTAGAACATAAAATTAATTAAACAATTAGTACATGCAATAAGTGGCGGATTAGCGCCTAGGCCAAAAAGGCCATGGCCTTGGGCGCAAACATTTTGAGGGGCGCCATATTTCAAGAATTTTTTTTACTTTTTTGTCTAATTAATTTTTTTGATTCTACACTTAAAAGAATAAAAACATACTTGGGTTCCGCAATGACAGAAAAACGATTTAATAAATTGGCAATCGTGAATATTGAGTCTAAAGTCACAAGAAACTTGAATTTTGAAACTCTATATCACAATTTTGCTCAAATGAAAGTTCGTCAAATGAATTTTGAACACAAACTATCTACAAAACTGGTAGGTACCTATTTATTTTTTATCATTTTAACATTGACAACAACTGAAAATGGAAAAAATTATATCAGCTTATTTTTTGTTAGAAAAATTAATTAAAACAAAATTTTATTTGTTTATATGGCGGGGGCGCAAAATTTTACTGACCTAGGGGCGCCACAATTTTTAATCCGGCTCTGCATACAATTCAAAATGTTTGCACAATATACTGTGCATTACGGTATCCCTTAAAAAAAATTGTACTTTGTCTTCTCAGATCTTTAAACATCTCGAAATATATTTAAAAAAATTCTAAAAATATTCCCAGATTGTTTCCCATTGATTTAGTGACCCTCCTAAGCCCATAATAGGTTATTATATTTTGATAATCGAGCTTATAAATTCATATTTATGTTTTATAATAAATAAAACAGTTCGTTTTTCAGTTCACTGAGTTTAAACCCCGATAGAACAAGATGTATATTATACATATATTAGATGGACATTCAAACATAAAATAGATATATACATTGTTGGCGTGGGCTACCCTTCTTTTCGCCTGGTCCAGAGAAAGGGGCCTCCAACAGCCCGACGAGAGGAAGTACAGGGGTGTACAGACGATCACTCGCGTATAGATCTTTTACCAATATTTAT
>JABFPB010008318.1:0-10251 GCA_022817645.1 Ceratoteleas bidentatus | reverse complement strand
TTGGACCTGATTGACCTGAGTAATTTCTAAATTGTAGACAAAAAGATGCTTTATAATTCCCCTAAACCGCGTGTATGTACCTTATGTAGTTCCCGAGAAAAAAATTCATGAAAAAGACCGTTTTTTCGTGCTCTACAGTGGCCTGACCCCTTAAGGGCCTTTGGGGGTTTTTGGAGATTGTTGGCGAATGTGTCGGCTTTTGTGGGAGTTTGGCGTTTTTTGGTGGTTTTTGGCATATTTAGGGATTTTTAGTGGTCTTTAGCGGGTTTTCTCGGTTTTAAGTGTCTCTGGGGATTTTTTATCAATCTTCGGTGGTTTTTGGCGCTCTTTGGGGATTTTTGGCGGTATTTCAGGATGTTTGGCGATCTTTGGGAATTTTTGGCGTTCTTTGGGAATTTTTGGCAGTTTTTGGGAATTTTTGGCGGTCTTTCGGATTTTGTGTGGTCTTTCGGGGATTTTGGCGGTCTCTGGGGTCCTTGGGGAATAAAAGAAAATTCTTTAAAAAAATTGCAACCAATTCAAATATCCTGAAAAAATTTTACAAAAATGTAAAAATCTTCGTATACAATTTTATGTGGGGACTTATGGGAATTTTCCCAATTAAATCCTTAATTAAAAATATTTTCGGGAAACATCGCAAAAAATTCTAATAGACCCCAAAGACCGCCTAAAAACCCCAAAGACCGCTAAAAATCCCCAAATGCCGCCAAAAGGCCCCAAAGACCGCCAAAAATACTTAAATGTCCGACAAAAATGTCCAAAGACCGTTAAAATTCCTAAACACCACTAAAAATCCCCAAATTCGCTAAAAATCTCCAAAAACCCCATAGACCGTCAACAACTCTCTCAAGACCGCCAAAAACCTCCAAATACCGCTAAAAATCCTCAAATTCGCAAAACAACTTCAAAGTACCCCAAAGACCGTCAACAACCGACTAAACACCGCCAAAACCCCTCAAATACCGCCAGAAATTCCCAAAGAGCGCCAAAACCCACTGTTAAAAAAGATCGATAAAAATCCCCAAAGACCCCTCAGACCGCTAAAAATCCCCGGAGACACTTAAGTCCGCGAAAAACCCCCAAATACGCCAAAAACCCCTAAATGCGCCAAAAACCTCCGAAGACCGCCAAAAACCCCTAAGACCCTTAAGACTGCCTAAAACCCCTAAAGACCGCTAAAAATCCCCAAAGACCGCCAAAACCCCTCAAAGACCGCCAAAATTCCCAAAGATCGCCAAAAACCCCCCAATGACCTCCGAGAACCCCCAAAGATTGCAAAAATCCACAAAGATCACTAAAAAAATCAAGGACCGACAAAAATCCCCCAAAAATGGTAATTAAATGGGGATTAAAAATAATCGAATTTCGAACGTAGAATTTTTTGGGGAATTTTTTTTTAATTATTTTGAGTTTTTGGAATTTTTTTAATTTATTTTTGAGTTTTTGGGAATGTTTTTTGAATTGTTTGGGAACTTTGTTGACTTTTAATAATCTGCAAAGAATAACAAGAGTCCTAACTTGTCTGTTACGTCATAGAAGTGAGTGGCGTCACGCGCAAGTTAGAACACGTTTCTGATATCTCTTGCGACTGTGACGACATATAATTTCTACTATTTTGCTGTTTTTTTTGTTATTCACATTTTTTATGAAATAATTGACGTTTTACAACAGTTTCAATCGATTTCATGCAAAGTAGAACGAAAATTACATTTTTTTTAAATTAATTTCATTAAAAAATGGTATTCAGGTAATGGGTAATTACACATTACTTGAAAAAGTAATGGATAATTACCCATTACTTGAAAAAGTAATGGATAATTACCCATTACTTGAAAAAGTAATCGATCATTACCCATTACTTAATTTCAATTACTTTTAATGCTCAATTAAAAGTAATGGTAATGGTTAATGACCATTACTTATTTCGCCCATCACTGGCCGCGAGTCAAAAATTACGCCTAGGTCATTAATATTTTCAGCCCTGGCTAGAGCAGTGCCACCAATGGATTATTGAAAGGTTATTGGTTGTTTTTTTCTGGAGAATAAAATGGAATAACATTTATCAGCGATTAATAACATACAATTGTTGGCACACCATTGTTCATGAGAGTTCAGATCAGCTTGAAGATTTCTAGCAGCATCGGCCCTTCGAATACAATTAAATATTTTCATCAGCAAATAAGAGAGTCTCGTTATACTTAATGACTAGTGGCAGATCATTGATCGACAAGTTGAAGAGCAAGGGCTTCTTCCAGGGAACCAGGTAGATGCCATCTACACAGTTATTTCAAAGGCATTCGATCGTCTGAATCATGTTATTCTGGTAGACAAGTTGAGGGGCCTGGGCTTTTGTGATCCATTCCTATCTTGGATAGCGTCATACCTGAGTTCTTGTGAATTCTTTGTATATACAAATGGTGCAATGTCAGTTAAATTTCTAGCCCCTTCGCATAGGGTTCTAGGGTTCGCATATGCGAACCCTGATAGCCCTTTTCCATGGATGATGTCAAAAAATGTTTGTAAGTGACTAGATTAGTGGTTGTTGATCTACCTTTTTTGAAACCATGTTGGCAATTAGATAGAACGCCATCCACCATAGGTTTCATAGTTTGAGTAATTAATTTTTCGAACAATTTTGGGATTGCACATAAGATTGCTATTGGGTGATAGTTCGCAATACCTGCCTTATTATTTTTCTTATGTACCGGTATGATTTTGCTAATTTTCCATTTAGGGGGAAAAATGCCCAATTTAAATGACTGGTTAATTAGCAACCATAGCGGATAAGAGATGTCATATTTACATTTACTCAGAAAATCGTTCGGGATGTTATCTGAGCCAGCGCTCTTTTTAGTGTTGATTTTATCGATTGCCTCAAAAACATCAGCCAGGGCAAGGGAAATATGTTGTCGGGGGATATTTTGTGGGGGGCATCATTATTAAGTGACCTCAGGGGGTTGGGGGGCCCTGTAGAAGCCGAAATGTGACGAATCACACAGTTTTCGCTTGTTTCTTGCCATCTAGCATGGTCGTCCCTTAAATTGGTCGGAATCACGGTTAATATGACCGTCATAAACTGGCGAACAAGCACGTCTTATTATTAAGTGGCCTCAGGGGAGTGGGGGCGCTGGAGAAGGTGAAATGTGACGAAAAACACAGTTTTCGGTAGTTTCGCGCTCTCTCGTTGGTGTTTTAATGTGTTTCGGCGCAAAAATTGCATTGCATATACATTCATCGTCAACTAACATTGTTGACATAATAATCCTGTACTCGAAACTCGGTGTTCCCGTCTCCTCAGTTCCGGGATGAATCTGGGTACGGCGGCCCCGGTCGCCACTCGTCTGTTTTATTTACCTTCCGACAAGAAGGAGTGTTAGATGGTTTTTGTAATAACAGAAACCGGCTCAAAATACAACTTGTTTATTGAGGTCCTTTAATACTTTATACAGGCAAGGTAACACGCGAAAAAAGATACTTGTTCGCCTGGCTCGAGTTGACGCGATATAAATTTCGCCGGAAACTAAGCAGCTTAGCCGAAAACCCTTCGAGAGCTCCGCACCACGGGACGGCGTGGTGCGGAGCTCTCGAAGAGCTCCGCTTGCTTCTCGGACGGCGGATCGCGACGGTTTATTCGCCGCTACAAATTTGGCGATCAAACAACTGAGAGCTTCAATCACTTTGACTTCGGTATATAAAGATTATGCCCCGCCCAATCGCACGATATCCCCGACTTCGGATTGTTCGTACAACATCATGCCATATTCCCGAGCTTATGATTGGTCGTTCAACATCACGCCACCTTTCAACCGCATGTCGTACGAAGATAGGTGCGGTTTTCCCTACGTCGGATGTCGACAACTTCGGGCGTCATGTTGAACGGCGCGGCCGCCTGTCGCTTGTCTCCTGTATGGTGACAAACTTCAGGCGTCCGCATTCCCCCGAAGCTGGCCGCGAACCCTGAGCGTCATGCTGATCGACGCGGCCGCCTGCCGCTTATTCGCTGGGAGGTGAAGTTGGTCGCGCACGTGGTTGTCCCGAAAACGCTTCGACGCCGCACCTTCCCGAAGTAGCCGCGCTTTGGTCAACCGCTTAGTGCATACTTCATGCGGTCGTGCTGTTGTTGCGAGGCAATTTTGCGCGTGTGCCCCGATTCGACTTTTTCGGTGATATTCTCCCCCTTCGATTTTTTTTGTTGGTACTTCCTAACTGAAATGGAAAATCGAAATTCGTCACCGACGATTTCATCAGGATCATAGCAACATATGGACGACACACTCCTTCAATGAACAGGACGAGGAAATGTAACGAGACTCTTTCGGCACGAGAAATTACCCTGTTTTTTCATCGGATACCTTTCCGCCCTTTCGTACGACAACCACCTTCCTAATCTTGAGACTATTTGGTTTTCTCTTGCTTGTGGCCTTCCTTGAGATCACTGGTAATCCCTCGGTAGGGTTCCCGTCGACCATTGAATCTTCTCCCATATTCTCTACCTTGGTGTCTTGCCCCGCGTGAGTGCCGGGTGGTGAGCTGACAACTCCGACGCCCCCCACCGACACCGTGTTGCTCGCTCACCACCAACTGGAGGCTGAGGTTCCTCCTAAGTCTAGCTTGCTCGCTCACCACCAACTGGAGGCTGAGGTTCCTCCTAAGTCTAGCTTGCCGAACTAATGTTCTCATACGACGAGACCGGAGTCTCGGATGAATTCCCCACCTTTCCGGACGGCTCCGGTGCTTGCGCCGCGGCGATTGATGCGGATATCGGCACTACGAAACGATTTCTCAGCCACTGTTGCTCAGAATAGTGTATTGCCGAGTTCAATCGACTAGTTAGCGCGTTGCTCATCCGGATTGCTCGACTGATCGATCGAACTAACATCGCGTCGGCCGAGATTAATTCTTCGGCAGCCTTCAGGCCTTCCGCGGCCGATTCGGGTAACGAAATAGCGACGCTTCCACCTGACACTCACGTCTCGTCGAATTGGGATTCCGTATCTAAACGCGCAACTTGCGATACTGTTTCGAGATCCGTTCTTTGGTTTAGTTGCTAGAACGCAAACTCGAATTCGTTATCGCCTGTATTCTATTCATCAACACATGCCCGCCCGAAATAAACCAACCAAAACAAAATAATTAGATTCAAAACTCTGCCTCACAACTAAACGTCTATTTCGTACTGCGTCGTGTTTTCTCTTGCCTAAATATAATCAGACCGTAATTATTGAGCTCCGTATGAAATGATTATCCCTTGAATACGAATTGCCCTTAAATTTATACCACTTTAACGCTGACCACGATATGGCCAGTTATCGGTTAACTATTTCTCGACCTTCGCTTCCCGAAACGGCCTCATTTGACGCACACTGCATGTTCCGAATTTGCGACCATCTTCCCGCGTAACGCTGCACGCGTTCGATTTCAATACGTCTATCACGATAAATGGGCCCTCGTAAAGAAATGCCAATTTTCCAGAGGTGCCATCTATCGCTTTAGGAAGAACGCGCTTCCTCACCATAACTTTGTCCCCGACTCTAAAAGCATTTTTTTGTCTCATCCGGCTCGGTTGCGCTTCTTTCCAATAAACTTTTTTTGCGGTCCGTATGCGTTCTTGTAGGCCGATATCCGACATATTCGGGTCCTTTCCTGGCCCGTGCGATACACTAGGGACGAAACCTGTCGAGCTCTGAACCGTGTTGTTGATCGCCCATTCCGCTAACTCTAAATACCTGTACCAATGCTTATGCGATCGGTGCGCGTATGCCCTCACGATACGACCTAGCTCCCTCATGACCCGCTCGACCGGGTTGGCTCACGGGTTCGTATACGTCAAGTTAATTCCAAATCGCCTACCGAAATCGCGCCATATTTTCCCCCTGAATTGACGACCCTGATCGGATGTAATACACTGTGGTACCCCAAACCGGTCGAAAAGTCGCGTCTCTAGTGCTCGTGTAATTTGCGTAGCCGTGGCATTTTTCAATGGCGTGAGCGTCACTTTTTTTGAAAACGCGTCTAGCGTAACAAACACGATTCTCCCACGGAACATCAATAGACCTCCTCTGAGCCAGATCTCTGTTATACCACTTCGTCTTTTGGCACAACAAACACGACGAAGCGATTTCTACACACAGATTCCGCGCGTACGGGAATACGTATCGTTTTCTCAGGAACGCGTATATTTTGTCTGCTCCCATGTGGGCCCAAAACTCGTGTATCGCAGTCACCAGACGGACACGATTCCTTTGGAACCGGGATTCTCTCCCCGTGTTTCCCCCTTACCTTCAACAAACCCATTTACGACACCGTGAACATCACGGGGCACTCCGACGCCCATTTTTGTTATTCGCCGTCCCCTTTTTATTCTATCGCAAGTTTCTGCTCCCACATCTCGAAAGCCCAATCCCTTTCAAACGTGCGAATTGGGATTTCATGCACATCGTTTACCCTGAACTCCTTTGGACCATGTAGCCGCGATAATGTATCCGCACCCGATTAGATGCTCCCGCTATATGTTCCCATGAGATATCAAACTCTTGAATCTGAATGATCCACCTAACCAGTCTATTCGAAATTAAGGGGCATTTGAACATAAAGTTCAGCGCTTTGTGATCCGTACGGACCACGATCGGACGCCCCGCGAGGAATATCCGCCATTTCTTCAAACTCCATATCACCGCTAGCAACTCTTACCCCGTGGTCGTATAGCGGGTCTCCTCGTCTTTCAGTTTGCGACTCGCGAATGCCAGATACTCTCTCGTGTCATCGAACTGAAACAATCGCGCCCCTATTCCCGTGGCCGACGCGTCCGTTCCTAGACCGAAATTTCGAATCAAGAATAGCTCCGGTGCGTTTTTAATCCTCAATTTTATCGCCTCGAAGGCGGACTCGTGTTATTCTTTCCAATCGAACTTCTCATCCTTTTTTAACAACGTTTCAAGATACGCGGATAATTCGGATAAATTCTCTATGAATCTACGGTCCCAATTTATTAGCCCCAAGAACGATTGTAATTGTTTTTTCGATTTCGGTCTTTCAAAATCTCCGAATATGCGTTTCGTTTCGTCCATCATCCTAAATTTTTCATCACAAAAGCGATGTTCTAGGAATGATACGTCTGAAATGCCGAACCGCGATTTTTCGAGATTTAGAGTCACTCCTGCTTGCTCTAATGCTTAGAGAACCTTGTCGACTAGGTTGATGTGTTCTTCCCATGATTCCGACGCGATTAGTATATCGTCTATATATATACTAATATTCTAGACTCTAACTCTGCCCCCAGCGCTTTGCCAACCATGCGCGTAAACACCCCCCCCCCCCGTCGTCTTTAGTCCGAATGGCATTCTTTTGAATATATAAGACTGCCCGTAGAATATGAAGCCGGTATATTGTTGACAATGTTTAGCTAAGGGGACCGTCCAGAATGCCTCTCGCACGTCCAGGTTTGTAAATATCTTTGCGTTCTCTACCCGTGACATCGCTTCATCGAAACTAGATGGCTGGGCATGATCCGATTTTATTCGCGAATTAATCGGCCTAGCATCTAGACATACGCGCAACTTCCCGTTTGCTTTTTTAGTCACTACCAATAGGTTAATGTATGGAGTCGCAAGTCTTTCGATCACTGCCTTATCTTCCATGCTACTTATTACTTTACGAACTTCCCCTTTATAAACCTTTGGGATTGGATTTATGTGCTTTTTGCATGGGGTCCGATCGAGTACTTCCATATTTTATTCGAAATCTTTCACGCGCCCTAACTTCTCCGCAAATAATTTTGGGTGTTTCTCAGTTATCGGATAGAGCCCCTCGTTGACACCCCCCGTGCTGTCCGTTTTGGAGTCATCTGAGATCGATTCCGGCAAAATTTCTCCTTTGACCCGACGCGTATCACCACCGTTTTTGGCCGAGCCCCAATTTCGATAAAATGGTTTTAAATCAAGAATCGTTGATGAAGATTCAAGATTTTTCAGTTTCAATCTTTTGTCAATTTTTATCCCAATTCCGCGTCGAACTTATTTAAAAAATCCACTCCCAATATCATATCCACGCTTAGCCTCGGAACCGCTAAAAAACAATGAGAGTATACCGCATTGCCAATCATCAAATCGATAATGATCATTCTCTTTATATTAGAGATTTGTTTTCCAAACGCGCCTTTAATTCCGGTATTAATGACCGGTATTTCTCTCATCATTATTGCCTCCGTTGATTTACTTAACTCAAGGAAAGCTTCGGACACTGCGCACATTTTGGCGCCGGTGTCCACCAATGCCGCGTGACTCCTTGCGCCCAACTTCACCTCAATCACAGGAGAACGAATCGCTTCGGAGCTTCTCGACGCATCTGACTCTCGCCTTTCGTTCCCACTCACACGCTCTAGCACTCTAACATCAGCATCATATTGTTCATAACGTAACCCGAACATTTCATCGTCTGACATTTCGGTAGCTTGTTCATATGCGTCGCCGTTCGCGTTGACAACTTCACCTTCGATTCGTTGCCCACCTATCACCGTGTGATAAGCTGTTTGAAATCTGCGCATTTCCGACTCCCTTCTCGCCCCACCAGTATTGTCCCGACGATTCGGGTTCGTCATGGCCTGACCTTGACTTGCCTTAACGCTGCTATTAATTTTCTTGACGTCGACGTCCGATTTTACTTCTTTCCCGTGCGCCTTCGAGCTTCCGCGTACCGAGAATTCTTCAGCGTCAAGGTCAGTTAAGATCGATGCCATCTCATCGATAGATCGCGGCCTCCGGGACTGCACCCGATCGTATGTACGAGAGTCGAAATGCGCGACCATCTGCGCAACCTCCCATTCATCTCCAGGATAGTTGTCCAAATGTTTCGCGTGCTTTGCCGATAGCAAGAAATACAAGCTTCGCGACCATTGTCGTCTTTATCATCATAAACGCCTGTATTGTCTCTCACCTGTAATGTCTCTCACCGGGGAACTTCCCTGCTGCGTCGTTGGATGTCGATATCACAACCATGGTTCATCGGAGACATAACCTGCTGCACCTCCGACGTCTGTTCGCCGACGGACCTGGTCTGCACCGGTAAAGTGACTCGTTGCTCCGCTGCTGTCCTCCCGTGAATGCGCCCGGTCCGCGGACCTGGTCTGCACCGGTAAAGTGACTCGTTGCTCCGCTGCTGTCCTCCCGTGAATGCGCCCGGTCCGCGGCGCTGATTCGTCTCATGGAAGCTGCTTCTGGCTGATCCATGAAAAGTTCTCCCCCTAGAGCACTGTCAACTCGGCCCGGCTGTCTGTCAACTCGGCCCGGCTGTCTGTCAACTTGCCCTGACTCCGCGCGAGAAATGTGTTCCCTCGCGGAGGGTCCTCTTGCTGCGAACTGGTCCGATTCTCGCCGAGCTGCCACCTCGGCCTGTCGTGCCCGCAGTTCCATATCGTGCAGAGCCTGCGTCATCCTTTGATTCCACCGTCCCATCTCGTCGTGTAACTCATGCTGAACAACGACTATGCTCTGCTCAAATCGTCTGGACATCTTCATGACGATGTCCTCCATCCGGGTTAAGATTTCCGGGAATTGCTGAATAACTGCGTCCGTTCCATCACCCGAGGCCCTGTCGCTTCCTTCAGATCGGGTATCCATTCCCAGCATCTGTTGGGATCTGGCTAACCTTCTAGTTCGGCGCCTGTCCCTCGGGGTATCCGCCGATTCCTCTGCAACTGTGGGTGGCACGAGGTTTCGAGTTTTCGGCCTAGCCCCGCGATTCATGTGCTGCGCCCGGAGGCTCGTCCCGCGCAACATCTTGGTCCGCCATTGGAGCGGAATTTACTTCGTAGAGAGAAGCGACTTGCTCGCACCTTACTACCGAGTTAATCGAATCTCTGTGCGTGGATTCGACTCATGCAATCTGTTCAGACTTCGTTCTGGAACAGGATTGTAGGTTCAGTACGTTGCTCGTGTTCTCAACCCCAACGTCCTGTCACGGTCGCCATCTGTACCCGAAATTCGGTGTTCCCTTCTCCTCAATTCCGGGATGAATCTGGGTACGGCGGCCCACGGTCGCCACTTGTCTGTTTCATTTACCTCCCGACAAGAAGGAGTGTTGGATGGTTTTTGTAATAACAGAAACCGGCTCAAACTACAACTGTTTATTGAGGTCCTTTAATACGTTATCCAGGCAAGGAAACATGCGGAAAAATTGTGACGTTCGACTTTTCCTAACCTTAAAAAATAACTTAATCAGCTACTGGGAAAGGAACGTAGACAATGAAAATCATTT